>JAVTVY010019592.1:0-73743 GCA_036873755.1 Hanleya hanleyi | reverse complement strand
AAGCCATTTGGCTTGTCATTTTCGCTCAAATTGTTCAGTTTTATACCATTTTAATGTACGCTTTCAGATCTTTCGAATGTCGGGCAGAATATTTAGAATTTTTCAAGTGAAACATAGAACAACTACGCCGATAACATATGTTGCCAAGCAGGACTATACAGATTTACCTCCCCTTGGACGGGGCGACTATGGCATATAAAATGCATTATCTCGGACACCAACACCAATTTGATTACTCAACATGATATTTTCCAACGTAAAACTCACGGACAATATTAAATACTCTAAATAAGTAACAGTTATTTGCGTCTTAGCCATTATTTTTGAAGATTTTGAGAGAATTTTCGATATTTACCAGACGGAGGAAACTAAAAAGTTAACATCAATTTGAACATAATTCCAGTTATTTTTACATATTCCGTGCCTATCTGATATGGTTTAGAAGCTAGAAAGTGAGATTTTGATTCGGACAATTGCCGCTATTACGATAACATTTGAGGTTTTATCTCGAATTGTCTACTTCAGATGGTAAAACACACCAAAACAAAGATGGGGTAGGGGGAAAGGGGAGTAACGGATATCCAGCGAAAACGCCCTTATATGGCAAGTGTGATATACTAGTGTACTCGTATTCTCTCGCAGACTATTATGCGCCAGCAACACCTTTTCCATAAAATACACCTCAGTCATATAGGGAGTAGTCCCAAGTTTCGGATTATTGGTCCCCCCTCAAAAATTTTAATACAGCAGAGCGTCCGGATCTGACCACATGATAATTATCCTTCCCTTTTTGGCAGCCAGTATTTATAGTACCAAGCTTCTGGGTACTACCATTCCTTCAAAATGATATATGCGGATGGGTGGTTCGGTTGAGCTATATGGCGAGTCGGACCGCGAAGTCAACCTTCGTCAGCCTCAGTTTCGTACGTTTTCCAGGTGTTTAAAAATACGGTTATGTTACATATGGAATATGTGACAGAAAACGGCCTGGTCGACCCCATATTTTGAATAGCTTTTTCATCTCGCCTCGAGAAGGGGAACACTGAGACGAAATCTTATTGAAATCGATTGTCAAGATTTTTCCAGGAAATGAACGAAATATGGCGCATTTTGTGTCATTTTAATAGATTTCCCAGAAAATATGAAGTACGTTCCGAGGGAAGAAAATTTATCCCGAGTTGAATTTGCATAACTGGCTTGTATGCTGAATTAATGGTATGAGCATTCCCATGAAGAAAATATATACTTTTATATGGGTTTTCTGGATAGTTTGGCATCTCAGAAAGACGGAAGGGCTATACCAAGGGTTTATTTCCAGCAACGAGGGGTCTACTGTGGACTGCACCCTATATGCAATACCTAAAATACAGTAAAAATATACTCTGACGTATGATACGCTCTGCTGACTTGTAATAAGCCATTTGCCATGTCATTTTCGCTCAAATTGTTCAGAGTAATACCATTTTAATGTACGCTTTCAGATCTTTGGAATGTCGGGCAGAATATTTAGAAATTTTCAAGTGAAACATAGAACAACTACGCCGACAACATATGTTGCCAAGCAGGACTATACAGATTTACCTCGCCTTGGACGGGGCGACTATGGCATATAAAATGCATTATCTCGGACACCAACACCAATTTGATTGCTCAACATGATATTTTCCAACGTAAAACTCACGGACAATATTAAATACTCTAAATAAGTAACAGTTATTTGCGTCTTAGCCATTATTTTTGAAGATTTTGAGAGAATTTTCGATATTTACCAGACGGAGGAAACTAAAAATTTAACATCAATTTGAACATAATTCCAGTTATTTTTACATATTCTGTGCCTATCTGATGTGGTTTAGAAGCTAGAAAGTGAGATTTTGATTCGGACAATTGCCGCGAACCCAACGTTATGGCTATTACGATAATATTTGAGGTTTTATCTCGAATTGTCTACTTCAGATGGTAAAACACACCAAAACAAAGATGGGGTAGGGGGAAAGGGGAGGAACGGATATCCAGCGAAAACGCCCTTATATGGCAAGTGTGATATACTAGTGTACTCGTATTCTCTCGCAGACTATTATGCGCCAGCAACACCTTTTCCATAAAATACACCTCAGTCATATAGGGAGTAGTCCCAAGTTTCGGATTATTGGTCCCCCTCAAAAATGTTAATACAGCAGAGCGTCCGGATCTGACCACATGATAATTATCCTTCCCTTTTTGGCAACCAGTATTTATAGTACCAAGCTTCTGGGTACTACCATTCCTTCAAAATGATATATGCGGATGGGTGGTTCGGTTAAGCTATATGGCGAGTCGGGCCGCGAAGTCAACCTTCGTCAGCCTCAGTTTCGTACGTTTTTCAGGTGTTCAAAAATACGGTTATGTTACATATGGAATATGTGACAGAAAACGACCTGGTCGACCCCATATTTTGAATAGCTTTTTCATCTCGCCTCGAGAAGGGGAACACTGAGACGAAATCTTATTGAAATCGATTGTCAAGATTTTTCCAGGAAATGAACGAAATATGGCGCATTTTGTGTCATTTAAATAGATTTCCCAGAAAATATGGAGTACGTTCCGAGGGAAGAAAATTTATGCCGAGTTGAATTTGCATAACTGGCTTGTATGCTGAATTAATGGTATGAACATTCCCATGAAGAAAATATATACTTTTATATGGGTTTTCTGGATGGTTTGGCATCTCAGAAAGACGGAAGGGCTATACCAAGCGTTTATTTCCAGCAACGAGGGGTCTACTGTGGACTGCACCCTCAACCTTATCAGTCTTGGCAGTGAAGGGCATTGTGCCCCCCCCCCCCAAACTGTTCACTTTTTCTCCGGAACGACAACATCTTGGAGCTGACACTTCGTGACCTTGTAGTTAATGATTTTGTGTTCATTTTGCACCTATTCGCATACCCTACGAGCAGAATACCATGGGAAACTTCAAAAAGGTTCTCATGTGGGTCATTTTCTTCATAATTCCTGGGTTTGGTGGAAAATTAGGCAACAACTGTTTTATTTCACATCTGATCATTATTCACTAATTTATCATGCATTTTTTTTCGAAGAAAACACATAAATAAACAATCGAAAAATCGCCAAAAATACGCCTTTTTTAAATGACGTCACCGTTGAGTCCCCATGGCCGCCATCTTGGATGTTCTAGTAGAGTTTGACCCAGGAGAATAGTATGGTAAGTTACAGCTCCCTAGCTCAAGGGATAGCAAAAATAATTAGGGCTGGGACGAAATGCGAAATGCTCCGCCCCAAAGATTGGTCAGGTTTCAAATCCCCCAAGCCAGATATTCTTAATACACTTGCAACGTATAGCCTGGTTGAAGATTCTTGTCGTTAATGTTTTACACTGATATGATTGTTAATTTTCACGGTTTCGGAATTCGAACGTTGTATTCCGAAGGCGGAATATGCTACGCTTGCATAATTTTTTCCACCTGTCTCTCTATTTTAGTTTTTACAAACGTAGACGACAATACTGGTAGTTTTATTGAAAACAGTCACGTCTTATTGGGAATTGTGACTTTTATATTTAATAGTAGACCTATCGGTTTGGTGATTTGTTATCCAATACGGTATAACGTACTGCATGGTCTAGCAGTTAGAGCGCCGCTACGCGTAGATACCTGACGGAGTTTAACCGAGGATTTAAAGTGTTGAACCGTGAAACTTCTTCGCTTAGCTCTCATTCGTCAACCCGTACTATGCCAGCGATCTGTCAGTTTTGACCCGTACACTGCAGTTGTGTAACACCTCCATGACGTCTGCACGCTGTCTCCGTGATTCGGTCATGCAGAATGAAATCTAATATTGTCTCAACATCGACATCGATCGTCATTATCCACGCCGATTTTCTGAACTGTAGAGATAATGACACTGGAAGTGAGAAATGGTGGAAATACTGTCGTATCAATATCTTTAGGCCAACTTTAAATAGGTTTATGTTTTGTATGTATTTTTCTTTTCTTCGACAGTGATTCGTCGTACCTTATTCCCAAAGTCGTCCAGCTAGCTCTTCCAAGGGCCAGCGAGCAAACGGCCGGCAAGTTCTAGATGTCGGTGTGTGGCCTGGAAACGTTGTAGGCCTCTAAACTTCATAGAGATGACGCCATATTGCACTCAGGACAACGTCAAACTAGTACTGAATTTCGGATACGTTATTCGGGATTCTTTATTGCGTTCTTTATTGCGTACACTTACCACAGATTATAAAATCATACCCTTGCGATTATATCAAGCCTACGACAGAATACATTCTAGACATGACATAAACTTTTCGTGGAGAACTGGATTACACTGTACGCCGGTTGCATAGTAACCGAGTTGTTGTTGTTGTAATCTATCGGATAATTTGTACGATTCGTTCTTGTGAGATTTTCTGCTATGTTTTACAATTTCTTGTATTGCTAATTACTGAGTTATTTACTTCGAGAAGAATCAGTAGATCCTTGTTTCCTACATTTCTAACTGTCATGTGATCATTTCTCAAGAACGCGCTTTTCTCTTTATCTGAATTGTGATTTTTGTTCTGCAATTCACATTTTTCTTGAGCTGTGAAGTCTTGGAGTTGGATATCTTGGAGTTAAATAGCTTGGACTTGGAATATCTTGAAGTGGAACATCTTGGAGTTGATTATCAATCTTGGAGTTGAATATCAATCTTGGAGTTGAATATCTATCTTAGAGCTCAATATCTATCTTGGAGTTGAATATTTCTCTTGGAGTTGAATATTTACCTTTGAGTTGAATATCTTGAAGTTGAATATCTTTGAGTTGAATATCTATCTTGGAATTGAATATCTTGGAATTGGATATTTATCTGTGAGTTGCATATCTTGGAGTTGAATATCTTGGAGTTGAATATCTTGGAGTTGAATATTTATCTTCGGGTTGAATATCTTGGAGTTGAATATTTATATTTGAGTTGAATATCTTGAAGTTGAATATCTTGGAGTTGAATATCTATCTTGGAGTTGACTCTTTATCTCTTAGTTGAATACATGTATCTTGGAGGTGAATATCTATCTTGGAGTTGAATATTTATCTTTGAGTTGAATATCTTGGAGTTGACAATTTTGGAATTGATTATTTTGATTACTTGGTACCAGGTACTGGTATGCTGTACATAGCAGGGTTGAAATCTTGAAAATTGGCCTCTGATTTTTCTGTTGATCAGTACCGACAGAGAATTGGCAAACATTTCATAAATTGCCAAATTCAACAAGCAAAGTTGGCCAGACCGTTACTGTCAGTGATCTATGCCTTTTTTTGCATAATTGGATTACAAATGTTACAATTAGTTACAGGTTTTATAGCAATGCAGAAGAGGCCAGATCCAGGTGTTCATTCTTTGCAAGTTTAGTGATTAAGCAGTTATTCATAATTAGTTATTCGTATTATTTACCAACTTTGATATGCCTAGCGAATGACATAGAAACTAATCCTTCCCCTTCTGCACGTGAATCATATCTACAGCCATGTCATCGTACGTTTCTCGCAACTATTGTTCATGGCAGGTTTCATCAGGGTATTCAATATTTTTCACAGGCTCGAGAAAACAGTGTATGACAAATAGCCTTTTCTCTCTTACATTTGCAGTCATTGATGGAAGTAACTGAACACAACTAATCCTGGATAAAATACTGTTTCATGGCGATCAATTGTACAAGAAGATAAAACAGTAGGACAATGGTACTACATACAATTATTTGTCTTATTATGACCTCCCTAGGTTATTCATTCTTGCTGACAGGAACTTTTCATTCACGGAGACTACCCCTTCTGGTTTTCAAAGAAATGGTCAATTGATGCATCTGTACTATATTGGAATTCGGCTTTAAAATGGTGTGGCAGTTATTACGAAGTGGGGCTTCGTCTGAAAAGTTTGCAGGCCAATTTCTCGTTTGGGTTTACTATCAGGGCATTCTTATGAACTGTAAATGACACACTTGCGGGAAAGCATTGCTTGTGCGCCATTTGCAGAGAGCGTAACCTCGAGATAAGCCCCGGTGTAATCTGTACTTTCGCTACCATGGGTGCATATCTTCACTGCAAAAGCGTAAGGCACGCGGTGCTATATCTTAAGCTTGACTATAAATCCGACATCAGTACTGTCAGTACATTCCGTAATGTAATAGATCGCGAACGCGGCATTGTAATCGCTCTGGAGCTGTAGGCACAAATATTATTGTGATGTAAAATAAAATAGTTTTTGCCCATTTTCATCGAGAAAAAGCAGAAATTTTGAAGAAAAATTACGAAAGCGTCATATTTCTAGTACCTCAGGTGGACGCCATCTTGAATTTATCCATGATCCTTTACTCGGAAGCTTATGCAAATAGGCTCAAAATGACCTACACATGATGAACTATAAAGTCTCAGAGTGTGAGCTCTCAATTTTTTGCCGTTCCGGAGATAGCGCAGAAAGTTTGGTAGGGGGCCCCCAGGCCTGCTCGGGTTAAAGTATCTCAATACTCGTTGATGATGAAGAATATATGACGTCAACAGTACGACCAATTTCCTGAGAAAGAGTGTTGTTCTCGAGCATTGTGTTACGGGAAGCCGTCAGACGAATATGTCTTTTGCATACGTCCGAGTGTTACAACACCGCTGTGTGTCATTACTGACTTCGTACTTCTCAGAATCCAGAGCAGAGTGAAATTTCCAGGTAAAATCTTCTGAAATAAAACTGATTAATTACTCTAGAACATATTGCGCAATAACTGAACCATTACTTTCGCGATATTATGTAAACATCAAATGCCGCCCCGTTTAGAGTGGAGAAATTACAACTGATTATATACAAAACAGAACACGATTAATTGAATTCTCGTTAACGATAATATCCAATTACTGCTACGTATTATCCGGCTTTTGACAAATCACGTGTACAGTACCTAATGGTAATGGGAGTTGGCATATTTGATATTTACATTATTTAATGTGTGAGACGGTGTTTGCTTTGTCATATCTAGAGTTAGTTGGTCGATGATGCAAAAAACGCCGTATATACCGGTATCACATCAAAAGAGTTCAAGCGTGAAATGTAAACGGGAATGAGTGAGTGAATAGGGTTTAACGTCGCTTAAAACATTTTTTCAAGTATATCACGACGGGGAATGGAAGGGGGAGGGGGAAGAGCGGGGGTACCTACTTGTAACAGAGCAGATCTAATGATCTCATTTTATAGTGCTGTCTCACTGAAATATTAGTTTCAACTTTCAACTTCAACTTTATTTACACTCTGGTCACATTCGTGACATATGAGGTACAAAGATTACATGTTGTTACATTGGTAATCAGAGGTGGCATAGATCTTGCAAATGATAATAATAATAATAGTAGTAATGATAGAGTTACTTAATTGATGATATATATAACACATGCATAAATAGAACCGCAATCGTATTAAATTTAATAAACGATGCTTTGATAAACTGCTGAAAGCAGCGAAACTAGTTAGCGAAATCAATCAGTCCGAGTTTGTCATGACTTTTTTCTTGTACTATATTAATCATACACAAAGGCAGTTTATACTGTGATCATTTAGTCTATATATATACTTAATATCCGTGAAAAAAATAGTTGAATGAATAAATCGTGGAAAAGAATATAGAATTAAATAATATGCATAATCCCCCAAAAAATAATAATAAAAGAATTTTAAAAAATAAAAAAATGCAAAAAAAGTAATAATAATAATAGTAGTAAATTATATATAAATATATATATATATATTTGTATATCGGAGATGATAATAAGAAGTACTGTACATTATTGTTATATAACAGATACATAATATATTTTAATTATTCATATATTATTTAGATAACATACGAAGGAGCATATGGTTATAATTTGATACATGTATATACATAGCTTTACAGAAATTTATATATAAACAGAGTTGGTGTGGTTTTCAAAAGTAATATAAGTGAGTATTACTTACACAGATATTCAGGAATTTGGCGTACATATTCTTCCGGATTGGCTATATGATTGTGATTTTGGGTTACAATATCAAACATTGAAAAGTATTTGTATGGAATTTATGATAGAAACTGTCGATGTATACATATTTGTGTTGAAAGGTGGACATACACGTGGTTGTAGTCATTAATAACTATACATATTTTGTTATGAAAGCCAGGCGCATAAGGGAATGTATATGGTAATAAATTGATAAATACATAGATTAGATTTACATAGGAAGATACAAACATACATGTACATATACATATATACATACAGACACACGTACATATACAAATATATTAACGGTGTCAAACCTGTTTTATAGCCAATATTATTGAGGCCGTAATATATACATAGTTGTTCAAAAATATAAGCATATACATATTTCCTTGGATTGGGTGTATAATTGGGCATATGGATACAAAATTACACAAATGATTAGTAATAGTAGGTTATATTGTCAATTATTTGTAGATTAAGTATGTTCATATCTAGTCGTGGCTGTATTTTATCATTGTATAAAGTATCAAGGCTTAGGGAACATCTTCATTTCAGCGTATTGTAGTCATTACTATTGAAAAGTATTCGGTATTTGTAATCATTGGATTGATTAAGATATTTTTGGGGTATATATTTTTATCTTGTTATATTAAAGAAAGAGCATTGGAAGATATAACGATACTCATTTCCTATGCTTGTACTGTTGCATAATGGGCATATTCTATTTTTGGGCTCTATATTTACCCATCTGCCTGTCTCGATGGGGAGCCGATGGTTACATAGTCTAAATTTTGCTAATGTTGAGTAAAGTTTGGGGGAAGAATAGTGAGTTATGGTTCCAGATAAATTAGATTTTTATACAGTATGTAATTGCGACTTTTAGACGATTCAGAAATTTTGGAATGGCAAATTTGGTCGTATTGTAATAAATTTGTTGAACCAGACTTCATTTCCTGCACTCTGTTGAAGCCAGATATCGCTACATCCTAATTCATCCAGAGACTTTTTAACAAAGTCCATCCATTTGCATTTAATTATATTATATTATAATTATATTGTTCTGTAGCCCTGGAATACACATTTATATAAAATTGATGACAATTTATTTGAGTGAACGTCTGTAAACCTTATAAAGAAATTAAGTAATCTTCGCTGTATTGTTAAAGCGGGTGGATATCTACCCAGTTCACCATAAAGCATGAAGTGTGGAGTGCCCTTTCTGAGGTACAGGATATGTTTCAGAAAAGCAGCGTGTAACTTTTCCAACATACTTGAATTTTCAAATCCTCAAAATTCACAGGCATAAAATAAGATAGGGACAGTTGTCTGATCAAATAGTAAGAGTTGACAATCTACTGGTAAATCAATATTTCTTATTCGTTTATATAATCGAAACATGGCTTTCTCGGCTTGCGATATAATATGTTTTCGTGCATTAGAATATGAACCGTTTCGACTAAAAGTAATACCTAAATACTTGTAACTGTCAATTACTTCAATTTTTTTGTTTTTCATAAAAAGAACTCTTTGTTATATTTTCTGCTTCCAAAGACTACTATTTTGGGATTTTTCTATATTCACCTCTAGTTTCCACGTATCGCAATATTCAGCAAATGCATCTAATGCATGTTGGAATTCGGTCGGACTATCTGCGAGTATAACAGTGTCGTCTGCGTACAGTAATGACACAATGGTTTTCACCTTGCCTAATGCCATTTTTGCAGATGAAGAGTGAAGAGATTTGATTATTTTGCTTTATACATGATTTAATATTGTCGTACATATTGTAGATAATATTGAATATTTTACCCTTAACCTCACGTCTGAATAATTTTCTCCATAATCCAACTCTCCAAACATTGTCGAAAGTCGATAAATGCGCAATATAATTTCTTTTTCTTTGCCTTTAAACAATCTATTAAGGTGTTTAATATAAACATATTATCAAGCGTGGAGTGGTTCCTTCTAAATCCACTCTGATTATTGTGGAGTAAATTATTACTTTCGATGTAATTGTTCAGTCTGCTGTTTAGTATTGAAGTAAACATTTTCCCAAGGCAGCTTAAAATGGTTATTCGGCGATAGTTTTCTGGGTCCTCGCGCCTTCCTTTACCTTTGTAAATGGGTTTGATGACTCCGGTTAAACATTGTTCCGGTAAGACGCCGCTATCAAAGACTAAGTTGAAGAGATTATTATACAGGGGCAAGAAAATGTCAATAGTAGACTTAATATATTCATTTAAGATGTGGTGTAGTCCCGGTGATTTGTTTGTTTTCAAATTCTTCATCGCGTCTATAATCTCAGTATCAGTTATACGGGAATTCAGTTCATCGTCAGTGTTATTATCGTGAAGGTTGTTACAAAAAAAATCGTCTGATAGTTCCGGTTCGTTTTCGTTAATTTCTTTAAAAATTCAAAGAATTTATCTAGATCGATTTTATCATCAGTTTCAGATTTGTTTATATATTATTTATAAATCTCCAGTAATCCTTAGGCTGCTTTTTGTGCATACTTTTCAGTTTCGCTTTTATAATCTGTTATAGCTCCATTCATTGAACGTTTGTATTGTCTACTTTTTTCTACCATGTCCTTCCAATTTGTTTCAGTTTTCCATCTCGAGTAGTATCGTTTTGCTTTGTGGTAATCTTTTCTGGTTTGTTTACACTCGTTACTAAACCATCATTTTGTTTTCCTCTTCTAGTTTTGCGCTTGAATCAAAATATTGATGTTAACTTTTAGGTAAAGTGGTTCATAATGTCGGGTGTTATATTTTCGGGAAGTATTTCGTTTAACTGTTTTTGCATATAATTTACTTGTTGTATATCGAAGTTTTTAACAAACTTATCGTTGTTAGCATTATCCCAATGGTATTGTTTGTCGGGTGTCTCAGTTAAGGGGGATTCTTCATCATAAAATGAAATATTAGCCGTAGGCAGACATGACACCCCACTCAGTCACATTATACTGACATCGCGCGAACCAGTCCTTGTCAACGAATATGCTTAGCTACGCTGAGCATATCCCATTAGTCATACTAACAAAGGCATCAGGGGCTATCGCTTTACTACATTCAGCCTGGCCATCAGGATAATACACCATTTGACCCAGTATCAACGAGGCCCCTAAGTATCGACCATGTTCGAAATGTCAACTGAGTGTACATATATGTCGACCAGCGACGGTGAAGAGTAGGGATTTTTTTTCCCCCCCCCAGAACTAATTATTTCAGTTAATACTCCTCATATAATTCATATATATTACGTTGAACTATAGCCTATCGTGCAAGGCAAAAAACATCTAACAGCTCAATGGTTAACGTAGCCTATATTGTGTTCCTTTCATGTGGATCACAAGGCACCCGCATATAACATATTTGCATATGGCATTTTCATTAAAACTGGAGGGCGAGAGCATTTTTTCTTCGAAAGTCCAGTGAGTTGACAAAGTAAAAAAATAATCTGTATTCATTGTGTAGACTCATCATGACAGTCAAGAGGATTAGTTCGAATGACGACGCTTCCGGTCAGAAAACCTTTGAATAATTTCGCCACGGAGATTCACATCTTATACAGCTAAACTGTTAATGCACATGTTGTTCTTTTATCACCAATGATATCCACATGTGACAACTTGGCATATGTTAGTTTCCACTGTTCGCGCTAGACCTCCATAACCTAAATATTATTAATGAGAAATTCTAATAACTCTATCAGCGAAGAAACAACCCAAGAATTATATACTGTACCAAGGCTACAGTAGAATCGAAACACTGTTTATAGCTCCTGACACCAATATACCGGTGATATTGGACACTAATATTAATAAAATACATGTAAGATCATCAGTAACATCCATTCTGTTGTACATGATGGTAACGTTACCTTGCCCGACTGAACACCAGTACCGGTGTGACGGAAACGTTGGTCCGATGCGTCCAGTGACCGTGAGACACTGGTATCTAGTTACGATTGCCTTGAGATCTGAATTTGGTCGTCCGTCGGGCAGTGAGTTTACAGTCTTCAAGAGACGAATATCTCACCCCGGAGAAGAGAGTCCGCTGTAGTTTAATTGAACTTTTATGGTGGATCATGATTGTATAGATAATAACTGATTGAAGAATGAGGAGCAAAAGAAACATGATGTAATTTATTTCCAATGCAGGAAGGATATACTGCACAATAATAGGAAATGGTGATGTCAATGAAAACCAGATATGGAGTGAATTTGGTCCCATCATGTACTCGTGAATGTTTTCAGAAGCGTTCGTTATCAACAAAATCAGCACGTGTTTACCTAAAAATAGTATATGTTTGGGTTATTATAACACACAGTGGCCTCGAAGGAAAACGTATGTTTGTGTTGACAAATACTTGTGTTGTATCAGTTACATTGTATTATCACATATTCAGGCCGTCGCCGGAAAGGGCCAGAGTAGGTGGTGGATGGAGGAAGCGTGCCCAGCTTTTGTCTGGGATTTTTATTCTGCATCCTGAACGCTTCCTCTGAAAAAAACAAAACAATGTTGCGTCCTACGGATGGGCAACGACACAGAGCTATACGGTATCAAGGCAAACTTGTGGTACATCAACACGAAACACTTTTATTATACGAGGACGAGAAATGTGTGCTGTCGTACGCACAAGAAATAGATTTATGTTGATGCAACGTCATTTTCAGTCGATATACGTTTTAAGTTGATAAAATAGAAGTTTGTGTTCATATCCCGTGTCTGTGTTCATGCAGCATACATTAAATTTGTGATTAAACACACGTCTGTGTTGATACAACACACGTACTATGCTGATACAACACAGGTATGTGTCAGTGCTGCGTAAGCTGAGAACCGAGAAACTAAATGTGTCGTTTCTTTAGCAGTGTAGGTTACTTTGCTCTGACAGTCAGGATAAAATCAGTTGGATGGAGTATGTCTCCAATCCCACACAGATGACGTTATTAGATGATGGGAGAACAACGCCTCTGAAACAATATTTCCATAATGTACGGGACAGCGAACCGTCACCAAGGATGCTATCCAAGTATGGCTACATTTTATTCGGCTTTGCCCTGAACGCATGGCTGATAACATGGCTCTTCCAGGTATACCTTTGACGAAATAAGTCCTACTTGTGATGATTATTAATGGCATACATTATATTTACACACACATGCTGATAATCTCTGGAGAACATATCTACATTATTTTATTCAGAATACTGTTTTCATTTATTTACTACCTAAAGTTGGTAAATAAAGCAATTAGAATGTGACAAACTCCCCACACCTCACATTTTAATCAAGCGTGTACTGTCAACGGATATTCTTGTCATGCTGAGCAAATTTCAGTCCTACGTGTATGACACATATTTACGAAGACACCATGATATCTCTTTGCAACCTTCAGGAGGTACTAGTATAAGTTGGAACCAACGGGTTAGTATTTCACGCACAAATGATGTAGAGATATATTTAGCCAGTACCTATAGATAATCTAGTCGGTCAATGGTGTGAGTTTCTATTGTTTAGGTCTATTGAAAAGCCACCCGTCTAAACTCTTATGACATTTCCACTCTTCTCAATGGCTAGACGTCTACGGCCGAAGGGTGTATACCTCGTTTTCTCAACGCTAAGTTTTTGGCTGTCATTATTTTCTTCGAAATTCCAAAGTTTGTGACATAAAGCAAAGATCGGTATCTGGTGTTTAGACATGAAGAATATGCAGCCGTCATGACGGTCTCCAAGGAGGGTTTAAACGATGAAATTTCGGTTATAAGAAGAACACTTTAACCGATCTCGTCACACAGATTCACATGCTTCATGGAGCTAAATGGTGAATGTATATTGTACATATGGTATATTGTTTCTTCTGTACATCATTAGATATTTGCATAAGACACAGATTTGTATGACCAAATGTTGTAGAACTCGAACTCCAAATATTAAGCCCACGGTCATCAGAACACTTCTCCAAAATGCCAATGGCTGTGACATAATGCAAATATCATGATTTCTCGTGTAGACAACATCAATACGCCTCGAAGCAGACTGAAACGACGAAAGTTTCCGTCAGAAGAAAAATGCTTCGATTGAATTCGTTACGGAGTTTCACTGTTGCCATCAAGAACGTCAGTTCTCAGGTCATCAAAGGCGTCAGTTCTCAGATGATATATGGCGAGTTCGTCCGACTACAACAACATACACGAGTTTTGCGCACCGCTGGTGAGAAGAGGAAATAGATGATGGGATTTACAGCACTGTTAATGTCAATCAAGAAGTATAGCAGGACACCCAACATATCTATCACACTGGATCGTGGCAATTTAAACACGATCATTAGCACACAGTATAACGATGTTGGCAATGTTGCCACAATAAAAAATATAAGAATGGCCGTAACAACTTTTGTTGAAATATTCTGTCTTTTGGGTTGATTCTCGGACAATGTGAAACCTTTCCTGAGTTTATAAACTTTAATTAGATGGAAATATCCGATGAGCAAAAGCGGGATAACAGCTTCGGCGATGAATGCTATCGAAACGAACGGAGCAGCATCCGGTTTAAGACTGCAAACCCGATGAGTAGTGATGTTTTCGCTTCCATTAGTTCTGTATACCACAAACCCGGCAAGATAGAACGCAGGAGAACCAAGCACAAGCATAGAAATCCAAATGGAGAAGCAGATCATCATTGCAGTTTTAGCTGTAACGTACCTTGCAGCAAACAATGGTTTGATGAGAATGTAGTAGCGTAATATCGAGAATGACACTATATGGTAAATTCCTGTGCCGCTCGTCACAATGGTGAAGTAACAATACAATACACACATAATTTCTAACTCTGCATCGGTGCTGTATGCCATATACACGAGGCACGGAGAAAACAGCAACAACAACAGATCGGAGAACGCCAAACTCACCAGCGTAATGTACGTTGGTGAAGTCCGGAGAGATTTTTGACGTAAGATAGACGTTATCAGCGTGATATTTGCCAGTAAACCGAAGGTGGCAATGGTGCCAACAAACACTGTAATAGCCAAGCGAAAAGAAGAGATTATGGTACTAACGTCATCCATGCTACTTTTGAATTGCAGGTAGGCTTTTGAGATGAGGTTAAGATTTTTGCAGCTGTCACAAATTGCTTTCTGAGAGGCCTGGCTATAAGTTTACACGTAGAAGATCTATTGAGTCAGTTCTATGTCCCGGTAGTCCTTTAAGGGGTGGTCGACGTTCATCTCATGGTTCATCCAGGTATTTCTGATTGCGTAGATATGTAACACACATGACTGTCAGCATAACGAAAAGATCAACAAAAGCTAGACTGACCCGCGTAACGTACGTCGATGATATCCGGGGAGCTCTCTGGTGTACGACGGATCCAGTCGGTAGCAAAGATTAACGAAGCAAAAAATCTGACTTATATTGCTGTTACCAATTGAACAATTTCTTGAGTTGCACGTGAAAAATTGCCGCTCTGGAGATGACCCATTGAGGCGCTGGATTGAGGTTTTCATGTGGAAGCTCTATCTCAACTGGTTAAAGTTTCGCTCCGAAATAATCACACGTGAAGTGAAGAAAAATAATGTACGCATTGTATTAAATCAGGATGAAAGGGGGATCACAATCACGTTGTTGATGACCACCTGTAAGCTACATCGTCGATAGTTTTACAATGCAGCGTACTTAGCTCTATTAGTCAGGAAAAAATTGCTTGGATATGTGTTGGACATATCCCTCCGAACGCGTACATACGTCTCTGCGGTCCAGAATGCCATGAGAGACCAGAGCTGTTTCCAATTTTACTCTCCATTTATTCCTGCACTTCATACGGTTATATCATCAAACACAATGCCGTGGTATATTTATTGACAAATCACCCTTATGGTAATGAGTACTGGAATAGGGAATATTAACTGACACTCTAAAATATTGATAATATAGTAAAAAGCAAAATTCGTCGATATATGCGAATCTTGCGTTATGGTGTTTTGGTTCATTTCCCTATCTACATTTGGTCGTTGATATAGTTAGAAATTGATAGAAACGTCGTATTCCGAAATCAATTCACAATAGTTCAAGCGTGAAATGTCAATGGATCTGCTTTACCACGCTGAGGGTATACCACTGCTATATCCGTGAAACACATTTACAAATACATCACTTAATCGCTTTGCTACCATTAAGAGCTCAGTTCAAACCGACAGTATTATACATAAAAAAATTGTATTGATTCACCTGGTCAGCGCGGTAATGGACAATTAAATCGCTTTGATGAGATCCGCTACGATGACAACGCTATCAAAAAGTGACTTTTTGGGTGCATTTTCGGGTCTTTTTTAGTTATTTACGTGATTTCTTCATAAAACTGTCTTTACAATTAGAAAATAATCATTTGTTATGAACTAAATTAGTTTTGTTCACTTTTCCACGCAGAAAAGCAAACAATCTAACGAAACTGACAAAAATATCATTTCTGGTATCACACGTGGCCGCAACTTTGAATTTACCCATGATCCTCTGCTCGGGGGTCATGTAAGTAGGCTGAAAATGACCCAAATTTCATTGCTTCTGTCTTTCAAAAGATAGAGAACAAAGTTTAATAGGGTGCCGAAATTGACATGCATTTTTCTGCATAGCGGCTAATATTTGTTGTGTTATGATGCCATCATAGATATCCACATGGCAACTTTGTATATGATATTCTCCACTCGTTACGAATGGTAAAGACCTCATACCGTTTTGCTAATCTTTTGTGTTCCATCCTCACGGTCGACAGGATATTTCTGTGAAAGTCCAATGTTAGTAATATAGTGCAAGATTCAGTGTTGAAGGAGAAGGAATTCGCAGGCGACCAGGCAGGTTCAAAGGACAAATCTTTCGGTTTTAAGACGAACCAAATTTTTCTTGCGATATAACATGTATGCATCTCATATGTTTATACAGCAAATTTATAATCTCCGTCAATTAAAACAACTCCCGTAGAACAAATGTGCAATGACTGTCCATAGTCAAAATCTAAAGGAAGATGGTGCATAGTAACCAGTCAAGAGCATTATAGAACGTCAATTCTTGTCTTGTATGACCAAGGTAAACGTGATATGAATTTATCAGTCTTTCGAAGTTAAACATAAATAGAGGGTTAATATTGGCATATCTAGCTGCATCTTTCCCCAGATGATGGTAAGTCAACTTTAATGGAATGAGAAGTTGTAACATTTCAAAAAGCAAAGAAACATCCCAAGAATAGCTGTATGAAAACCTTTTGGCTTCTGGTATTAATATGCCAGTAACCAGTTTTACTGAACACTGATATTATCAATAAACTATGAAGGAATCATTAAAATCCACCTAATGTTAAACTAAAACATTCTGATGTACATGACAGTAACGTTGCTCTGCTCGACTGAACACCATCACCAGTGTAATACATGCATAACACATAATCGATTTCTAATGGGACCTGTTTAGATTATTATGATTATTATTATAGATTAAAATACAGAAGATAATGGGGTATTATTGTCGACATTTTGAAGCTCTGTGTTAGGTTGTTAGGTTTACTGCCATCAAATTCTACTGCTATCAACTGATATTTACACGGTAGATCGTATTTTACGTTTCGAATTGTCAGTTCGTTACATATTTAGGTATCTCCAAACAGCCTCGCCCCGGAACTAGTTCGATTAGGAAAAAAGTTCAAGTGAACATATGAGTATACTGCAATCTACGACACCAAACACCAAACAATAAAAAATCATTTCACATACTTTATCGCAAGGCCTCATTTTATGTTTCTCTTGTTTGGTGAGGAATGTCGCAAACTGAGGGTAAATACGATTGTAGAGTGCAGAATCGCTGAAGCATTGGTCCTTTGATTATATCTAATTAAACTTAACCCAAGGATAGTAAGCCTACCATGAGTGTTCCCTTTCTACATTCTTTCGAATTTATCTCTGAAACGGCAAAAATTACTAGCTACCAATCATATTGCAAATAAACGATTATGAACTTCGTTTGAGTATGAATTTACTCGTCAGTGATGCACTGTAAACTTGTGCTGTAATTTGTACAGTATTTTACTGTATATCCTTATAGTAGATTACTGTGATCGTGAAATACTGAAAGTTCACTAATGTACTAATGCTACTTTGAACATTACGTCACTCAACCTTATAAGTCTTGGCGGGGAAGGGCATTGTGGCCCCCACCAAACTGTCCACCCTATCTCCGGAGAGACAAAGTCTTGAGCTGACACTTCGTGATCTTGTAGTTAATGGTTTTGTGTTCATTTGCGCCTATTCGCATAGCCCCACGAGCAGAAGATCATGGGAAACTTTAAACAGGTCCTCATATGGGGCATTTCCTTCATAATTCCTAGTTTTCTTCGTGGAAAATTGGGCAACAACTGTTTTATTTCATAACAGATTATTATTCACTAATTTGTCATGCAATTTTTTCGAAGAAAACATGAATAATAAATCGACAAAAATCGCCAAAAATACCCCTTTTTTTAAATGCCGTCACCGTGGAGTCCCCTTGGCCGCCATCTTGGATGTTCTAGTAGAGTTTGACCTAGGAGAATAGTATGGTAAGTTACAGCTCCGTAGCTCAAAGAATAACAACAATATTTAGGGCGGGGACGAAATGCGAAATGCCCCGCCCATAGGTCTGGTCCGGTTTCAAATCACATAAGCCAGATATTATTAATACATTGGAACTTATAGCCGGGTTGAAGTTTCTTCTCGCTAATGTTTTACCCTTGATACGCTTGCATAATATTTTCCGACTATCTCTCTATTTTAGTTTTTATAAAGCTAGACGACAATGCTGGTAGTTTTATTGAAAACAGTCACGTCGTATTTTGAATTGTGCCTCTTATATTTAATAATAGGCCAATCTGTTTGGTGATTTGTTATCCAATACGGTATAACGTACTGCAATGGTCCAGCGGTTAGAGCGCCCTCCCCCTCCCCATCGCGTAGATACCTGGCGGAGTTTAACCGAAGATTTTAAAAGTTGAACCTTGGTGCTTCTTCGCTTTGCTCTCATTTTTAGCTCATCTGGGCCGAAGGCCCGATGGTCTTATGTCATGGCCTGACTGTCCGTCGTCCGTCGTCCGTCGTGCGTCGTCTGTCATGCGTAAACATCTTCTCCTCTGAAAGCGCTTGGCCGATTAAGCTGAAACTTGGCATGCATGTTCCTCCCAATGAGTACACCAGAATTTGTTCATGCCGTGTCGATACGATTTTAAATATGGCTGCCATGGCGGTCATCTTGAATTTGCCAGTGAAATTTTGTCATCATTATTTTTCGGTAACTACTGCATGGATCTTTCTCAAATTTGGTACACAGGTTCCTTTTGGGGTGTAGTTGTGCAAGATTCCTTTTCTGCTCTGATTCGAACATCCAATATGGCCATCAGGCGGCCATCTTGGATTTCCCTATGAAACTTCGTTATCGTGATATATCAGGAAGTACTTCATGGATCTTTCTCAAACTTGATACACAGGTTCCCCTTTGGGATTCTAGTTGTGCAAGGTACTTTTGTGGTATGATTCAGAAATCCAATATGGCCACCAGGCGGCCATCTTGGATTTTTAGATGAAACATTGTTATCGCGATTTCTCAGGAACTACTGCATGGATCTTTCTCAAATTTGGTACAGAGGTTTCCCTTGGGGTCTAGTTGTGCAAGATATAATTTGTGGTCTGATTGAAAAATCCAATATGACCACCAGGCGGCCAACTTGGATTTACAGATGAAACATTGTTATCGTGATTTCTCAGGAACTACTGCATGGATCTTTCTCAAAGTTGGTACAGAGGCTGCCCCTGGGGTCTAGCTGTGCAAGATACCTTTTCTGCTCTGATTCAAGCATCCAATATGACCACCAGACGGCCATCTTGGATTTTTCTATGAAACTTCGTTATCGTGATTTATCAGGAAGTACTGCATGGATCGTTCTCAAATTTGATACACAGGTTCCTCTTGGGGTCTAGTTGTGCAAGATACTTTTGTGGTCTGATTCAGAAATCCAATATGGCCACCAGACGGCCTTCTTGGATTTCCAAATGAAGCATTGTTATCGCGATTTCTCAGGAACTACTGCATGGATCTTTCTCAAATTTGGTACAGAGGCTCCCCTTGGGGTCTAGTTGCGCAAGATATAATTTGTGGTCTGATTTAAAAATCCAATATGGCCACCAGGCGGCCATCTTGGTTTTCCAGATGGAACATTATCATGGTTTCTCAGGAACTACTGCATGGATCTTTCTCAAATTTGGTACAGAGGTTGCCCTTGGGGTATAGTTGTGCAAGATACCATTTGTGTTCTGATTGAAAAATCTAATATGGCCATCAGGTGGCCATCTTGGATTTCCCCATGAAACATTGCTATTGGGAATTCTCAGGACCTACCACATGGATCTTTCTCAAATTTGGTACACAGGTTCCCCTTGGGGTCTAGTTGTGCAAGATGCCTTTTGTGGTCTGATTCAAAAATCCAATATGGCCACCAGGTGGCCATCTTGAATTTTCCCATGAAACATTGTTATCGCGATTTCTCAGAAAGTACTGCATGAATCTTCCTCAAATATGGTACACAGGTTCCCCTTGGGGTCTAGTTGTGCAAGATACCTTTTCTGCTCTGATTCGAAAATCCAATATGGCCATCAGGCGGCCATCTTGGATTTCCCTATGAAACTTTGTTATCGTGATTTCTCTGGAAGTACTGCATGGATCTTTCTCAAATTTGGTACACAGGCTCCCCTTGGCGTCTAGTTGTGCAAGATACCTTTTGTGATTTCATTCGAAGGTCCAATATGGCCACCAGACAGCCATCTTGGATTTTCCCTTGAAACATTGTTATCGAGATTTCTCAGGATCTACTGCTTTGACCTTTCTCAAATTTGATACACAGGCTCATCTCAGGGTCTAGTTGTGCAAGATACCTTTTGTGGTCCGACTCGAAAGTCCAATATGGCCACCAGGCAGCCATCTTGGATTTTCCCTTGAAATTTTATCGCGATTTCTCAGGAGCTACTGCTTTGATCTTTCTCAAATTTGATACACAGGTTCCCCTTGGGGTCTAGTTGTGCAAGAGACCTTTTGGGGTCCGATTCAGAAAACTAATATGGCCATCAGCCAGCCATCTTGGATTTCCCTATGAAACTTTGTTATCGTGATTTCTCTGGAAGTACTGCATGGATCTTTCTCAAATTCGGTACACAGGTTCCGCTTTGGGTCTAGTTGTGCAAGATATCTTTCATGATTTGATTCGAAAGTCCAATATGGCCACCAGGCGGTCATCTTGAATTTGCCCATGAAACATATCGCGATTTCTCAGAAAGTACTGCACGGATCTTTCTCAAATATGGTACACAGGTTCCTCTTGGGATCTAGTTGTGCAAGATACCTCTTGTTATCCGATTCGAAAATTCAATATGGCCACCAGGCAGCCGTCTTGAATTGCCATGAAATTTTGCTATCGTGAATTCTTAGGAAATTACTGAATGGATCTTTGTCAAATTGGGTACACAGGTTTACCTTGTGGTCCGGTTGTGCAAGATACCCTTTTTGGTCCATTTCGAAAACCAATATGGCCGCATCTTGAATTTCCCATGAAACCTTGTTATGAAATCTCAGGAAATTACTGCATGGATCATTTAGTGTTCAAGGGGGACAACACCAGTTAGAAACTCAAATGTTGCAGTTCTTTAGTAAAAAATTCTTACAGCTAAAATTGCCAGTTACATCCAGATGAGCTACAGTGCCGTGGCACTATCTTTATTTCTATGCCAGCGGTCTATCAATTTTGACCTGTGCATTACAGTTACGTGACCTCTCAATGACCTCCGTACGCTGCCTTCGTGATTCGGTCATGTAGAATGAAATCTACAATTGTCTCAACATCGATCATCATTATCAACGGTCGACATCTAATCTGTTTCCACGCCGATTTCCTTAACGGTAGAGATCATAATACTAGAGACATATAATAGAGAAATGGTGAAATTATTGTCGTACCAATATCTTTAGGCCAACTTTAAATGGGGTTATCTTTTGTATGTATTTTACTTTTTTCGGCGGTGATTCGTCGTGCCTTATTCCCAAAGTCGTGCGGCTTGCTTTTCCAAGGGTCATCGAGCAGACGGCCGGCACGTTCTAGATAACAATCGTCTAGTCCGTCATTCATAATCCAGCCGTCGTCCATTAGAGAATATCCGCGTCCATAATCCAAAGACCTATTCCATATTCCATATAACATTATTAGCACCAAATTCAAAAAGACAATCATAGTATACATAAACATAGGCTTGTTTCCTGCAAGAGAGAAGCGGTCAACAGTTTTCAATGATGACGGCAAGACATCATGATGTTCCAAAAATATCAAATCCGTATCGCTGATCAGTATTCTTAATCCATAATATTCGTTGTAAGGTCGTCATCTAAAGAATGATATATCTCAGTCACGCTTTGATTGTGACTGTTCATATGAGTACAATGAGGATCTTGAAGTACATGGGTTCATACGGCCCCTAGCCCCGGGTTAAGCGGAATTAGACACAAGTTACGAAACGTAGCGCCATAAATCTTGCACGCTACGTTCGTATTTTGCTATCAGCATGCGATATGTATCGCCAAATTTGAGAAACTTTGAGTGGAGGCGCTTGGTGGAATAGCCCTGCATTATAAGTTTCTGCAACAATGTTTTGTGACGTTGTGTGGCCTGAAAACGTTGTAAGCCTCAACACTTCATCGAGATGACGCCACATTGCACTCAGAACAACAGCAAACTAGTGCCGAATTTTGGATACCTTATTCTGGTTCTTTATTACGTCCTTTATTGCATACACTTACCACAATTATAAAATCATACCCTGGGGATTATATCAAGCCTAAAATGCTTTCTTGACGTGATATAAACTTTCGCGGAGAACTGGATTACACTGTACGCCGGTTACATAGCAAAACGAGTTATTGTTGTTGTTGTAATTTATCGCATAATTTTGCAATTGGTCCTTGTGAGATTTTCTGCTATGTTTTACAATTTCTTTAAAAAATGTGGGTGATTTACTTCGACAAGAATCAATAGATCCTTGTTTTCTACACAACTAGATGTAACTGTCATCTGATCATTTCTCAAGAACGCATTTTTCTCTTTGTCTGAATTGTGATTTTTGTTCTGCAATTCACATTTGTCTTGAGCTGTGAAATCTTCGAGTTGAATATCTTAGAGGTGAATTATCTTAGAGGTGAATATCTTAGAGTTTAATATCCTGAAGTTTGTTGAATATCTTTAATATATTTTCATAAATATATACAATCGGTATTGCATAATACAATTCTAAAACCTTCATCAAACGATGACCAACTTTGAATTTACGACATCTTCCGACATTCTCCGATTTGAACTCGTAAACTTTCAGAACTAACAAAGCAGTTCCAGGGAGAGTGAGCTATGCAGCATCAAAACAAGGCTCTTTTTGAGATTGGAAATGGACCGTCTAAGAAATGGTTCATAACCATGTATTGTTTTCCAGTTCGGTATGGCCAATCTGCTGTCTGTATAAGCTTTCTAGGTTAATGATTGTGAGTTGAAAACATTGACAAAATCTATTACCTTGAACATCAATACCAGGCGATAAATGGACTCGGACAATTCTAAAATGAGTTTCGGCAGAATGACAATAATTTACTAACTGTCAGAATTCTGTTCTCCATCGGAAACAGCATAGTTTTAAGTATCACTTCGTTCAGCCCGAGAAACGTTAGTAAAACCAAGTCGTCCCATGGTGGTTTCAAACAACCAGAGAAGTGGAGAATCGTCGCGAAGTAACAGGGCAAAAGAATCGAAATTATTAGCAAGCAAATAATGCCAACGTTTTTAACGAGAGGCTTGATCTTTTGCGCAGGCTAATCTGAAACCTCGGCCGTTGACATGGTTGATGATCTTTGGCTAAAACTGATCAGACCAAGTGAATGCTGATTTTTCGCAGCAAGTATTTTACGCTTGTGCATGACCCAACTAATATGCATGCTTGCAGCTAGCCCCATTGTAAACGCTGGAAATAATATGCCGTATGTTGTAGAATAGAAATAGTTTTGACGGTAAGAGTTCCAAGAGCACATGAAGGAATCATGAGTAATATTTGAACTCGGCCTCTGTAATATAAAACACGCTGTTGGAATAGCAGTGTATAGCCCAAGTGCAAACCATGTCAATATCATGATTGTGACAATTGTTCGTTTATATCGATATAATATTCTGCTCTGGAAAGGGAAAACCAGTGTTATGCCAATCAGTACTCTGCTGAATATATAAGCGACGTAATATCCCAGAAATAAAAAGAGGCGCAATCCTAGTGATACAAAGCAAAACGTTTCATTAGTATTTACCTCTAAATTTGAAAAGGGCAGGGACACCATAGACAAGGGAAACATCACTACCCCGAGCAGAATGTCAGCGATACATCCATTTAAAGCCCCCATCTGACGATTGTTTTCAAGCGAACGTTCAACAGAACAGAGCAAATGCACGTTGTATTCACGCCTGTCATTAAGAGTGAACATGTTCCAAGAATAACTAGTATGCCTATTCTCACGGGTTCGCTATATTCAAGGTGGTCTATAGAATCATTCCCCTTTTCTGAAGCGATAGAAGTGTTCATCGTGGAAAGTGTAGCATTGTTTTATGGGACCGGACTGGTTTCGTTATTTCAGCGATTTTATTCCTTGTTCGGCTGGAAGAAGCGGGGCAAGAATCTGGCTGCATTCGGTGTTTTGTTGAAAATGATCGCACAAGATTCGGGCTCTCAATCGCTGTTTTGTTGAAAGTTATCTCGGAAGAATCAGTCTGCACTCGTTGTTCCAGGTGACCCACGCAAACTGTGTATTCGTTAGTAAAGTGGTAGGGTATACCTTGTCCTAGACTAGCAGCACTGAAAGAACTAGTCACTAATTTGAAATTATTCGCAATCACAACCAATCGATATGCTGAATGTCTCCAATTCCCGACAGACTTGATCTTTATCATGAAATAGTTGCAAATCACCAGAATGCTTTGTTCTGATATACGGTAAACTGGACCGTAAGTAATGTTGGATTGTATATGACAGCTGTAATCGTTCAAACCTAGTAATCTGTTGCTTAGCTTGAACTGGTACTAGAATTTCCAAATTCGTCTCCACGCGCTGATTAAATCCATTTGAACAGAGCTGTTTCACGAAAACATCCTGGTTGACTCTACTGATCAGATGATAAGCGTCACCTTCGAAAATTACAGAATCGCATCTGCTCTACCGGTAAGTTGTTTGAAACAAGCCGACAGAAACAAGCTGATAGTGTTTTTTAGCAATGAAATAAAAAAGCTGTGTACCAAACTATTAGAAGTAGTTCATCGTCAAGGACCGTTAATTTCGATAAATATTTTAATGGGATTGATATTAGTCATTACCTTTGCACCCAACTGAAACGCTTAAGCTCACAATTCTGTTAACAGTCGGGTTATCCATGCATAAAACAATCATGCGTAAAGATAGTGTAACTAGATAGTGGTCATAGGAAGAGGCAAACTTCTGAGCTATACTCCACGAAAACATATTTAATGCACAGGCTTTCGACTCTTATGTCGGTGCCTTTATCAAGTGACCTGTGAAAGGAGGTGTCCGCTTTAGAACGATTTTTGTCGGGCTGACGAAGTCTTGCCAGCGGTCTGTCAATTTTGACCGGTGCACTACATTTGCGCGACCTCTCTATGACCTCTGCACGCTACCTCGGTGATTCGGTCATGCATAAAGAAGTCTACAATTGACTCAACATCCATCATCATCATCAACGGTCGACATCTAATCTGTTTCCACACCGATTTTCTGAACTGTAGAGATCATGATACTTCAAGTGAGAAATTGTGAAAGTATTGTCGTACCAATATCTTTAGGCCAACCTTCAATGGGATTATGTTTTGTTTTCGGAGGTGATTCGTCGTACCTTATTCCCAAAGTCGTCCAGCTTGCTCTTCCAAGGACCAGCGAGCAAACCGCCGGCAAGTTTTAGATGTCGGTGTGTAATCTGGAAACGGGGTAGGCCTCAAACTTCAACAAGATGACGCCATATTGCACTCAGGACAGCAGCAAACTAGTACTGAATTTTAGAGACGTTATTAGGGATTGTTTATTGCGTCCTTTATTGCATACACTTACAACACATTATAAAATCATACCCTGGCGATTATATCAGGCCTACAACGGAATACATTCCAGACGTGACATAAACTTTTCGCTGAGAACTGGACTACAGTGTAAGTCGGTTACATGGCAACACGAGTTACTGTTGTTGTTGTTGTTGTAATTTATCGGACAGTTTTTACGATTCTTTCTTGTGAAATTTTGTGCTATATTTGATAATTTCTTGTATTGGTCATGACTGAGTGATTTACTTCGAGAAGAATCAATAGATATTTGTTTCCTACATTCCTAACTGTCATCTGATCATTTCTTAAGAACGCGCTCTTTCTTTGTCTGAATTGTGATTTTTGTGCTCCAATTCACATTTGTCTTGAGATGTGAAGTCTTGGAGTTGGATATCTTGGAGTTAAATACCTTGGACTTGAATATCTTGGCAGTTGACAATCAAGGAAGTTGAATATCTTGAAGTGGAATATCTTGGAGTTGAATATCAATCTTGGAGCTGAATATCTATCTTGGAGTTGAATATTTATCTTGAAGTTGAATATCTTTGAGTTGAATATCTATCTTGGAATTGAATATCTTGGAATTGGATATTTATCTTTGAGTTGCATATCTTGGAGTTGATTATCTTGAAGTTGAATATCTTTGAGTCGAATATTTATCTTGGAATTGAATATCTTGGAATTGGATATTTATCTTTGAGTTGCATATCTTGGAGTTGACTATCTTGGAGTTGAATATTTATCTTCAGGTTGAATATCTTGGAGTTGAATATTTATATTTGATTTGAATATCTTGAAGTTGAATATCTTGGAGTTGAATATCTATCTTGGAGTTCACTATTTATCTCGGAGTTGAATACATGTATCTTGGAGTTGAATATCTATCTTGGAGTTGAATATTTATCGTGGAGTTGATTATCGTGCAGTTGAATATCTTAGAGTTGACAATGTTGGAGTTGATCATTCTGATTATTTGGTACCAGGTACTGGTATGCTGTACATAACAGAGTCGAAATCTTGAAAATTGGCCTCTGATTTTTCTGTTGATCAGTACCGACAGAGAATTGGCAAACATTTAATAAATTGTCAAATTCAACAAGCAAAGTTGGCCAGACCGTTACTGTCAGTGATCTATGCCTTTTTTGCATAATTGGATTACAAATGTTACAATCAATTACAGGTTTTATAGCAATGCAGAAGAGGCCAGAGCCAGGTGTTCATTCTTTGCAAGTTTAATGACTAAGCAGTTATTCATAATTAGTTATTCGTATTATTTACCAACTTTGATATGCCTAGCGAATGATATAGAAACTAATCCTTCCCCTTCTGCACGTGAATCATGTCTACAGCCATGTCATCGTACTTTTCTCGCAACTATTGTTCATGGCAGATCTCATCAGGGTATTCAGTATTTTTCACAGGCTCGAGAAAACAGTGTATGACAAATAGCCTTTTCTCTCTTACATTTGCAGTCATTGATGGAAGTAACTGAACACAACAAATCCTGGATAAAATACTGTTCCAGGGCGATCAATTGTACAAGAAGATAAAACAGTAAGACAATGGTACTACGAACAATTATTTGTCTTATTATGACAAGGTTATTCATTCTTGCTGACAGGAACTTTTCATTCACAGAGACTACCCCTTCTGGTTTTCAAAGAAATGGCCAATTGATGCATCTGTACTATATTGGAATTCGGCTTTAAAATGGTGTGGCAGTTATTACGAAGTGGGGCTTCGTCTGAAAAGTTTGCAGGGCAATTTTACGTTGGGATTTACTATCAGGGCATTCTTATGAACTGTAAATGACACATTTGCGGGAAAGCATTGATTGTGCGCCATTTGCAGAGAGCGTAACCTCGAGGTAAGCCCCGGTGTAATCTGTACTTTCGCTACCATGGGTGCATATATTCACTGCAAAAGCGTAAGGCACGCGGTGCTATATCTTAAACTTGACTATAAGCCCGACATCAGTACTGTCAGTACATTCCGTAATATAATAGATTGCGAACGCGGCATTGTAATCGCTCTGGAGCTGTGGGCACAAATATTATTGTGATGTAAAATAAAATAGTTTTTGCCCATTTTCATCGCGAAAAAGCAGAACTTTTGAAATGACGAAAATGACGAAAACGTAATATTTCTAGTACCTCAGGTGGACGCCATCTTGAATTTACCCATGATCCTTTACTCGGGAGCTTATGCAAATGGGCTCAAAATGACTCACATATGATGAACTATAAAGTCTCAGAGTGTGAGCTCTCAATTTTTTGCCGTTCCGGAGATAGCGCAAACAGTTTGGTAGGGGGCCCCCAGGCCTGCTCGGGTTAAAGTATCTCAATACTCGTTGATGATGAAGAATATATGACGTCAACAGTACGACCAATTTCCTGAGAAGCATTGCGTTACGGGAAGCCGTCAGAAGGATATATCATTTGCATACGCCCGCGTGTTACAACAGCACTGTGTGTCATTAATGACTTCGTACTTCTCAGAATCCCGAGCAGAGTGAAATTTCCAGGTAAAATCTTTTGAAATAAAACTGATTAATTACTGTAGAACATATTGCGCAATAACTGAACCATTACTTTCACGATAGAGTGGAGAAATTACTACTGATTTATACAAAACAGAACACGATTCATTGACTTCTCGTTAACGATAATATCCAATTACGGCTACGTATTATTCGGCTTTTGACAAATCACGTGTACAGTACCTAATGGTAATGGGAGTTGGCATATTTAATATTTACGTTACTTAATGTGTGAGACGGTGTTTGCTTTGTCATATCTAGAGTTAGTTGGTCGATGATGCAAAAAACGCCGTATACCGGTATCACATCACAAGAGTTCAAGCGTGAAATGTAAACGGGAATGAGTGAGTGAATAGGGTTTGACGTCGCTTAAAACATTTTTTCAAGTATATCACGACGGGGAAGGGAAGTGGGAGGGGGAAGAGCGGGGGTACCTACTTGTAACAGAGCAGATCTAATGCTCTCATTTTATAGTGCTGTCTCACTGAAATATTAGTTTCAACTTTCAACTTCAACTTTATTTACACTCTGGTCACATTCGTGACATATGCGGTACAAAGATTACATGTTGTTACATTGGTAATCAGAGGTGGCATAGATCTTGCAAATGATAATAATAATAGTAGTAATGATAGAGTTACTTAATTGATGATATATATAACACATGCATAAATAGAACCGCAATCGTATTAAATTTAATAAATGATGCTTTGATAAACTGCTGAAAGCAGTGAAACTAGTTATCCAAATCAATCAGTCCGAGTTTGTCATGACTTTTTTCTTGTACTATATTTATCATACATAAAGGCTTATACTGTGATCATTTAGTCTATATATTTAATTAATATCCGTGAAATGAATAGTTGGATGAATAAATCATGGAAAAAGGATATAGAATTAAATAATATGCATAACCCCAAAAAATAATAATAAAAGAATTTAAAAAAAATTAAAAAAATGCAAAAAAAGTAATAATAAGAATAGTAGTAAATTCGTTTCGCTGCATTTATTTACTGTATATATAAATATATATAAACCTTAAACCGCCCTTCAAAGTTTTCCCGTACCTTAAACCGCCCTTCAAAGTTTTCCCGTACCTTAAACCGCCCTTCAAAGTTTTCCCGTACCTTAAACCGCCCTTCAAAGTTTTCCCGTACCTTAAACCGCCCTTCAAAGTTTTCCCGTACCTTAACCCGCCCTTCAAAGTTTTCCCGTACCTTAAACCGCCCTTCAAAGTTTTCCCGTACCTTAAACCGCCCTTCAAAGTTTTCCCGTTGTATCAAGTACCAGAAGGCAATAAAGCGCTAATGGATGTTAAGGAAATTTCATTCATAGATTCCCTATGTCCATCGTTAAACGGAAATCATAGACCCTAAGCATGGAGCTAATATATCAGCTCCATAACCAAAGTATATGCTTCATTTTATGTTTACTTGTTGACATCGTTACATGTATATTTAAGAATAACTGTCTATCTTTCTTATCCATTGATAAAACTACCATATATAAACCATCATTGATTGAGTACTTAACCACCTGTAATTAAGTCCTTTTGTATTACATGTTGATATATGTATTGTTACCGTGGTCAACTGTCAAATGTCTGGCCACAACATACACATATAAGGATATATCACATTTGCATTGTGTTTTAATACCGCATTGTTAAATACTCGACACTAGCAATGATTTGTTATAACTTGTTATATATGTGTACAGTAACCGTTGTCGAGCAACGCCAAACATAAGAATGCTTAAATATTGAATGTATGCCATTGTAATATCATTCCTTGACAAGAACTCATGTTCGAAACTGCAGCAGTAGGAATATAATGACGTAGTCAACTGAGAAGGCGACTTGTTATTTTTTCACTCTATACTCTCCAAACTGAATCGTTCACCATTATGCCTATAAATATATGTATATAGGAGATGATAATAAGAAGTACTGTACATTATTGTTATATAACAGATACATAATATATTTTAATTATTCATATATTATTTAGATAACATACGAAGGAGCATATGGTTATAATTTGATACATGTATATACATACATGTAGCTTTACCGAAATTTATATCTGAACACAGTTGGTGTGGTTTTCAGAAGTAATATAAGTGAGTATTACTTACACAGATATTCAGGAATTTGGCGTACATATTCTTTCGGTTTGGCTATATGATTGTGATTTTGGGTTACAATATCAAACATTGAAAAGTATTTGTATTGGAATGTATGATAGAAACTGTCGATGTATACATATTTGTGTTGAAAGGTGGACATACACGTGGTTGTAATCATTAATAACTATATACATATTTTGTTACGAAAGCCAGGCGTATAAGGGAATGTATATGGTAATAAATTGATAAATACATAGATTAGATTTACATAGGAAGATACAAACATACATGTACATATACATATATACATACAGACACACGTACAAATATATTAACGGTGTCAAACCTGTTTTATAGCCAATATTATTGAATAGTTGTTCAAAAATATAAGCATATACATATTTCCTTGGATTGGGTGTATAATTGGGCATGTGGATACAAAATAAGACAGATGATTAGTAATAGTAGGTTATATTGTCAATTTTTTGTGGATTAAGTATGTTCATATTTAGTCGTGGCTGTATTTTATCTTTGTATAAGTGTATCAAGGCTTAGGGAACATCTTCATTTTAGCGTATTGTAGTCCTTACTATTGAAAAGTATTCGGTATTAGTAATCATTGGATTGATAAGATATTTTTGGGGTATATATTTTTGTCTTTTTATATTAAAGAAAGAGCATTGGAAGATATAATGATACTCAGTGCCTGTGTTTGTACTGTTGCATAATGGGCACATACTATTTTTGGGCTCTATATTTACCCATCTGCCTGTCTCGATGGGGAGCCGATGGTTACATAGTCTAAATTTTGTTATGCTGAGTAAAGTTTTGGGGGAAGAATAGTGAGATATGGTTCCAGATTAATTAGATTTTTAAACAGTATGTAATTGCGACTTTTAGACGATTCAGAAATTTTGGAATGCCAAATTGTGTTCGTATTGATCTGTTTGTCTTATTGTAATAAATTTGTTGAACCAGATTTCATTTCCTGCACTCTGTTGAAGCCAGACATCGCTACATCCTAATTCAGCCAGAGATTTTTTAACAAAGTCCATCCATTTGCATTTAATTGTATCTGTTCTGTAGCCCTGGAATACACATTTATATACAATTGATGACAATTTATTTGAGTGAACGTCTGTAAGCCTTATCCAGAAATTAAGTAGTCTTCGCTGTATTGTTAATGCGAGTGGATATCTACCCAGATCACCATCAAGCATGAAGTGTGGAGTGCTTTTTCTGAGGTACAGGATATGTTTCAGAAAATCAGCGTGTAACTTTTCCAACACACTTGAATTTTCAAATCCTCAAAATTCACAGGCATAAAATAAGATAGGGACAATTGTCTGATCAAATAGTAAGAGTTGACAATCTACTGGTAATTCAATATTTCTTATTCGTTTATATAATAGAAACATGGCTTTCTCGGCTTGAGATATAATATGTTTTCGTGCATTAGAATATGATCCGTTTCGAATAAAAGTAATACCTAAATACTTGTAACTGTCAAGTACTTCATTTATTTTGTTTTTCATAAAAAAAACGTCTTGTTATTTTTTTTGCTTCCAAAGACTACTATTTTGTTCTTTTTTTCTATATTCACCTAGTTTCCACGTCTCGCAATATTCAGCAAATGCATCTAATGCATGTTGCAATTCGGTCAGACTATCTGCGAGTATAACAGTGTCGTCTGCGTACAGTAATGACACAATGCAAACTGCAATTTTTATTTTTTTTGATTATCTTCTGAAGTAATGCCGTTTGTTTTTTGTAAAAGATATTCTTCCATATCGTTGAGGAACAAAGAGAACAATATGGGTGATAAGTTTTTATCTTGCCTAATGCTAACGTTTTTACAGATGAAGAGTGAAGAGATTTGATTATTGTGCTTTATACATGATTTATTATTGTCGTACATATTGTAGATAATATTGAATATTTTACCCTTAACCCCATGTCTGAATACTTTTCTCCATAATCCATTTCTCCAAACGTTGTCGAAAGTCGATAAATGCGCAATACATTTTCTTTTTCTTTGCCTTTAAACAATCTATTAAGGTGTTTAATATAAACATATTATCAAGCGTGGAGTGGTTCCTTCTAAATCCACTCTGGTTATTGTGGAGTAAATTATTAATTTCGATATAATTGTTCAGTCTGCTGTTTAGTATTGAAGTAAATACTTTCCCAATGCAGCTTAAAATGGTTATTGGGCGATAGTTTTCTGGGTCCTCGCGGCTTCCTTTATCTTTAAAAATGGGTTAGATGACTCCAGTTAACCATTGTTCCGGTAAGACGCCGCTATCAAAGACTAAGTTGAAGAGATTATTATACAGGGGCAAAAAATGTCAATAGTAGACTTAATATATTCATTTAAGATGTGGTGTAGTCCCGGTGATTTGCTTGTTTTCAAATTCTTTATCGCGTCTGTAATTTCAGTATCAGTTATACGGGAACTCAGTTCATCATCAGTGTTATTATCGTGAAGGTTGTTAAAAATAGAATCGTCTGATAGTTCCGGTTCGTTTTCGTTAATTTCTTTAAAATATTCAAAGAATTTATCTAGATCGATTTTATCATCAGTTTCAGAATTGTTTGATATATTATTATATAAATCTCCAGAAATCCTTAGGCTGCTTTTTTGTGCATACTTTTCAGTTTCTTCCTGGTTTCGATTTTATAATCTTTTACAGCTCCATTCATTGAACGTTTGTATTGTCTACTTTTTTTCTACCATGTCCGTCCAATTTGTTTCAGTTTCCATCTCGAGTAGTATCGTTTTGCTTTGTGGTAATCTTTTCTGGCTTGTTTACACTCGCTACTAAACCATCATTTTTGTTTTCCTCTTCTAGTTTTTCCTCTATTGAACGAATAAAGATTCAAGTTTTGCGCTTGAATGAAAATAATGATGTTAACTTTTAGGTAAAGTGCTTCATAATGTCGGGTGTAATATTTTCGGGAAGTATTTCGTTTAACTGTTTTTGCATTTAATTTAATTGTTGTACATGTATATCGATGTTTCAACAAACTTATCGTTGTTAGAATTATCCCAATGGTATTGTGTTTGTTTGGGTGTCTCAGTTAAGGGGGATTCTTCATCATAAAATGAAATATTAGCCGTAGGCAGACATGACACCCACTCAGTCACATTATACTGACATCGAGCGAACCAGTCCTTGTCAACGAATATGCTTTGCCACGCTGAGCATATCCCATTAATCATACTAACAAAGGCATCAGGCTATCGCTTTACTACATTCAGTCTGGCCATCACGATAATACACCATTTGACCGAGTATCAACGAGGCCCCTGAGTATCGACCACGTTCGAAATGTCAACTGAGTGTACATATTTGTCGACCAGGGACGGTGAAGTATTGGGATTTTTTCTTTTCGCAGAACTAATTATTTCAGTTAATACTCTTCATATAATTCATATATATTACGTTGAACTATAGCCTATCGTGCAATGCAAAAAACATCTAATGAGTTCTACATATACATCTCCATCAATGGATAACGTTCCCAATATTGTGTTCCTCTGGTGTGCATCACAAGACATCCGCATATAACATATTTGCATACGGCATTTCATTAAAACCGGAGAGCGAGAGCATTTTTTTTCCAAAGTTCAGTGGGTTGACATAGTGCAAATATAATCTGAATTCATTATGTAGAGTCATTATAACAGTCAGTAGGATTAGTTCGAACGACGAAGCTTCCGGTCAAAAAACCTTTGAACAATTTCGCCACGGGAATCACATTCTTTATACAGCTAAACTGTTAATGCATATTTTGTTCTGTTGTCACCAATGATATCCACATCTGAAAACTTTGCATTAGTTTTCACCGTTCGCGCTAGACCTCCATAACCTAAATATTATTAATGAGAGATTCTAACAGCTCGATCAGCAAAGAAACAACCCAAGAATTATATACTGTACCAAGGCTACAGTAGAATCGAAACGAGGTTTATAGCTCTCGACACCAATATACCGGTGATATTGGACATTAGTATTAATAAAATACATGTAAGATCATCAGTAACATCCATTCTGTTATACATCATGGTAACGTTACCTTGCTCGACTGAACACCAGTACCGGTGTGACGGAAACATTGGTCTGATGCGTCCAGTGAGTGTCCGTGAGACACTGGTATCTAGTTACCATTGTCTTGGGATCTGAATTTGGTCGTCCGTCGGGCAGTGAGTTTACAGTCTTCAAGAGACGAATATCTTACCGCGGAGAAGAGGGTCTGCTGTAGTTTAATTGAACTTTTAGTGGTGGATCATGATTTTATAGATAATAACTGATGTAATTTATTTCCAATGCAGGAAGGATATACTGCACAATAATAGGAAATGGTGATGTCAATGAAAACCAGATATGGAGTGATTTTGGTCCCATCATGTACTCGTGAATGTTGTCAGAAGCATTCGTTATCAATGTGTGTAGTTCATCCAAATTATGACGTTTGATTGACGTGACCCATAAATTTAGCGGGCTTGATATTGGAGACGGGGGGGGGGGGGTGGTAGTGGTGCTACCGATTGTTGCCTAATTGTAGTTATTCCATATTGCACTTTTCATGAGGCATAGTTGATACAACAAAATCAGCACGTGTTTACCTAAAAATAGTATATGTTTGGGTTATTATAACACACAGTGGCCTCGAAGGAAAACATATTTTTGTGTTGACAAATACTTGTGTTGTATCAGTTACATTGTATTATCACATATTCAGGCCGTCGCCGGAAAGGGCCAGAGTAGGTGGTAGATGGAGGAAGCGTGCCCAGCTTTTGTCTGGGATTTTTACTCTGCATCCTGAACGCTTCCTCTGAAAAAAAAACAATGTTGCCTCCTACGGATGGGCAACGACACCGAGCTATACGGTATCAAGGCAAACTTGTGGTACATCAACACGAAACACTTTTATTATACGAGGACGAGAAATGTGTGCTGTCGGACGCACAAGAAATAGATTTATGTTGATGCAACGCCATTTTCAGTCGGTATAAGTTTTAAGTTGATAAAATAGAAGTTTGTGTTCATATCCCGTGTCTGTGTTCATGCAGCATACATTAAATTTGTGATTAAACACACGTCTGTGTTGATACAACACACGTACTTTGTTGATACAACACAGGTATGTGTCAATGCTGCACAAGTTCGTGTTGATACAACGCAAATGCTGTGTTGATTCAACACGAGTCTGCTTTGATACCGTTCAAGTTGTTGATGCTACGCAAGATTGTTTAAGGACAAATATTTTAGTGAAAAGGAATAGGATATGAATATAAAAAGGCATCGATAATTTCGGGTGTGTATCTTTAATTTAAGTGAAGAACCCATTAGGCATCATTGCAGGCTGATGGAGCAATTCGAAACTCTCATCTGAAAGTATTTCCCTTTAGCACCAAGTCCTGCCAGCCCTGGACGGGATACCGCCCCGTCATCCCCGAATTACCCCCAGTTATCAAACGCTTCGAAATGATGAACATGTTTGATTCGACACCTCTTCACGTTGCATATGATCATAATTAGCCCATCCGCACAAGCCTGGGTGACCACGTGGGTTCCTCAGAAAGTAGCGTTTTGATGATTTGATACAGTTTGCGTCTTGTTTCTGCATGAAAGTAATGCATTTCCACTGACATAGTGGTTCTATATGACTTGTTTATTTATTGCTGGACAGAATACAAATCGCTCAAAATAAATCCAGTCTCGGACCCATCCCTTCCCCATACACACATTCACCAACCCGGCGGTGGTACATTCTTGCCTGGTAGGAATAACACAGTAATTCTCAAAACAATCATTATTACGTACAAATTTATAATTAAAATGCAATCATTTTGTAATGTGTCTTTTGTATTTGGTAGTATTTCGATAACCGAATATGTGGAAAACCCGGTAGACATTTGTATTTGGGTGTCACATCTTTGCATGATATGTGGGCGGTATATGGAAAGATTATATGATGTTTATAATTTTCTGTTCCGTCACATGTTCTGATTTATCCAGCTTTCGCAGTAAGTCACACATGTCCACGCATCTAGTACTATCTGCCACGTCATGTGATTTCCGTGTTTTCTCCACATTTATATAGAATCCTCAACATTTTAACGATGTTAACTGTTGATATTTTTTCATAGAAAATAACTAATTTGAATTCGTGTGACCTTACGCGACAGATTAATCAAATGAAGCAGTTGTTCGATTTGCTGGGATATTTCGCTTCTTCTAATCTATTTCATAGGATATTGCGATATTATTGCTAAACTTGGACACTCTTGGTCCAAATGGACGAAATAATTAGCATTTGTTCATAAAAAGAGAATAATTATATTTAGTATTATTCTGTATATATATGAGAAGAAACACTCCGATCTAGATTACAGTGAACTGCTCGCCGGATCAAATCTGGTCTCGGATGAGTTCGAATTTGCATGAATATTATTAGAGTACGTCATAATCAACTTCAATGTCACAACATTGCGTATGCAACCTAGTAAGGGGATCAGTAATTGTCTGATGTAAACCTAATGAACTAATGCGGAACTAATGGCGTCGCCTTCCAGGAGTTATTGACATTAGGGTTATGTACGAACGATGGAGTCAAAAGTCTTCTTTATAAGAGAATTGAAATATCATGGTAGTCTCAGCTTTGCAAGGGTCGTCTCTGAAACAGTATGTTATTCATTATGTGCTAAGAGAACAGCAACCCATGCTATCATAGTGAAGAAACGATCATCACGTAGTCCCTAATAAGATTAGTCGAAGAATACATGACAATGTACAGCATGTGCGGAATATTTTTCATCTGACAATTATTGTTCTCCATCTGTGAGAATAAGCGTCAATATGCTCGATACCGCTTGTTTAGAGTAGCCTACTATGACCACAATGAATTTGTATGTAAGTTTGTGTGTAAGAGTGCTCGCACATGTAAATTCAGAGCAGTAAACACAGTCAGAAAAATGGTGTTAATTAACACTAAAAATTGGTGTTGACTTCAACACCAAAAAACAGTGTTGAGTTAGGGCCTACACCATATTGCCCCAACACCATTTATTGGTGTTAGTTAACACCGTTATTTGGTGTTAGTTAACACCGTTATTTGGTGTTAGTTAACACCGTTATTCGGTGTTGAGTCAGCATCTGCACTCGTCGGTCAACACTAAAAAATGGTGTTGAGCCGATTTCAACACCATTTATTGGTGTTAGTTAACACTGTTAATTGGTGTTGAGCTGGTGTTAGTTAACACTGTTAATTGGTGCTGAGCCAGCATCAGCACTTGTCAGTCAACACTAAAAAAGGGTGTTGAGCCAGCTTCAACACCATTTATTGGTGTTAGCTAACACTGTTAATTGGTGTTGAACCAGCATCTGCACTTGTCAGTCAACCCTGCAGAACGGTGTTGAGCCAGCTTCAACACCATTTATCTGTGTTAGTTAACGCTGTTATTTGGTGTTGTCCGCATCAAAACTGATCGATCAGCAAATGAAAAGGGTGTATCAATTGAGGTGAATGAAAAACCAAAACAAGATTGATAGATAAAGAACATATATTATAAAACACAATCTGTAATATTTCATTGTATGACATTATGACACTCATGTATAACTAGAGGCCACGGCCACACTCCCATCGGCTTAGTGTGAACTTGCCATCCCTTTCACATGACCAATATAAATCTCCAGTATAGACAGATGAAGGGCATTCAATGCAGTGTGAAATTTTAGCTACCAGTACTGTGCAAAGTTTCACTGTTGAGCAAGCTTACTTTCTCTTGCACAGAAAAGAACAAACCGAACACTAGTACCCTAGTTCAACCACAGAACCATGGTTTTACCATGGTACATGTACCATAGTTTTTCCATAGAACCATGGTTTTACCTTGCTACATGTAGTATGGCTCTACCATGGTACCGTGCTATTGTCACAGTACATGTACCATGGGTTTACAGGTTTAATGGCTTTACATGGTACATGTACTGTGATAAACTGCATACACCATGGTAAAACGATGATAAAATTGACCAAAAACATAGTGGTTCGTACCATGGTATTAAGTCTGGATGAGTTCACATTAGATGAGTTGAAGAGACTGAATGCTCAGGAAACTATAGCAGTTGAAGTGATTTATAAAGGTTTAATAAGACCTCATGCAAACATAGCTTTCAGCTGTCAATTTGGTTCCGTATACTAGTATGTTAACTAGGTGTAGATAGAGAACATGGAGAAAGAAGTAGGGTTTAACGTCGTTTTCAACCTTGTTTCAGTCATATCATGACGGTGCCTACATGTGCCAGAACGCTAGAGTGCTCACAGTTCCTATTACCCTGGACATTGATCAGCCCAGCCAGTATAGTGCTCGGTCACCCATCCAAGTATTGACCGAGCTTAACGTTGCTTAACTTTGGTGATCTGATGAAAACCGGGGTGTCCAATGCTATAAGCCGTATCATATCACATATCTACTGTTGAGTTTTTTTCTGTTTCCTGATGAAATTCTTCGCCGAGTTGTTCAGTTTCTCCCTCATGTAGTAATGGATATCAGATATCGTCTTGCTGGGATGGTACTGCTGGATTACCTCTGGAAAAGAAAAGGAATCAACATAAGAATTTGTAAACCTAATATGTATGAGACAGGAAGTGGTGATGGTTGTATTTCAGTTTTGGTCGACAAGAAGGATAAAGTCAAACAAAAACAGGAATCCATGTAGGCCTTTCACAAAAAATAGATGATTAATTCTTTATTCCTTTTGAAATATTCCAAGTTCTTTCAAATACACTACATTTTGAGTAATTTGGCTTCACTTCTTTTCAAAGAAAATGTCCCAGCAGGCCCTCAAACAAGTATTCTAAATGAAACCATGACATGAGTATGATGAATGAGAGTAAACGCTATAGTTACTTCCCTTTGTATTGGAAGAGTTGAAAACTAGAGATTTACATTACTCTAACACTATCATGACCATGATACGACAAGAGAGGTGATCTACTCAATATACGATTTGAGTTACTTCCTCTTGTGTGGGAACCCTTGGCCTCGGCAAATATTGTTTTTCTCTGGTACATGAAACATATTTACCTCATTGGAATCATATAATTGTATAATATTGTATGATTGTGCTATTGATCTGTAAACAATAAATATATTTGATCTAAAATATATGGCAAACTTGACACATATTCGCTAAACTCTATACCGGTCAAGTTAAATGTTGGACTTAATTGTAGACTTCGTTTGGTGGTACTGCTTGCTACATATAGCTTAACTTGATTTGAGCTGAGTTTTCACTTGCTATAGAATTACCTCATCTTCGGAACTGGGGGATTGTCTTGTGGATATCGTTCGTTTGCCTCTCTGTTCTCTTCCCAGACTACCAAGGGATTTCGTAATGTCGGATATATCCTCTCCATCCAGAAGTCTGTCCAGTATGGACTTCAGCTCGGGACGCTTGTCTGAAATAGTGAAATATCACATAACTTAATCTTAACAACATGCTTAATGTGATCCCCCTCTTATTCATGCTATGAATCGAATTGTTTACAGGAGCCATGGAGCACATTTGAAAAGGGGAAGGGGGACTGAATTCTATACCAGCCATGTTAAATGTCGAACCGGAGCTATCTAAGATAGGACTTTTAACATTGCGGTCCCAAAAGATATATCCTCTCCATCCAGAAGTCTGTCCAGTATGGACTTCAGCTCGGGACGCTTGTCTGAAATAGTGAAATATCACATAACTTAATCTTAACAACATGCTTAATGTGATCCCCCTCTTATTCATGCTATGAATCGAATTGTTTACAGGAGCCATGGAGCACATTTGAAAAGGGGAAGGGGGACTGAATTCTATACCAGCCATGTTAAATGTCGAACCGGAGCTATCTAAGATAGGACTTTTAACACCGCGGCCCCAAAAAGTGGAGGGGCCAGCCCCCCCCCATTACGTTTTCCTGTTGCTCAGCATTAAAGCAAGGTGGCCATTCTACAAATATATGGTAAACATGGTGGCATAGTTCAGTCAACTTATTCGTGGACGGTTATCGAGATACTTGATGTCGAAATTGTCCAACCAGTGTCTTTTATGGAGGTGGTTGGACTTTTCAACTTTTAAAAGTGATAATTACAAGGTGAAAAGAACGAAGCAATCCTCGACTTCATTGTTGAATGACTTCATGGGGGCTTTGAGACGTCTCTGTCGTTGTTGTTGTTGTTAATCTTGGGCTCTTCAACCTTGGACTCACTGTGCTGCTCAACGGGAGACTCGAGCAACGAGTGTCAACAATTTGCTGAGTTAGGAACCCTAAATTAATGCTAGAATCTCACTCCGCGAACAATAATCCCCATTCTGTCGTTCGATAGAGAACTGCATGGAGTAACTAGTCCCACTACAGTTCGCAGATCTTCCGCCATGATTGTTGTAAATTAATGACAAGCCTCGTTTTCGATCTCACACTTGACGGAATCGATCAGCCATTCGGAAAAAACGGAAATCAACGAAGTATAGCAACAATTCGAGAGATGCACAAGTGCAGTCACGTGGTACATTGTGGGTGAGTTCCGGCCGACGGCATATGGGAATATGATATATATGATATAAGTTTGAAATTAATTGACCTGTTGTTATAGTTATGTGAATTTTGTACTCTATCAGTCATTGACGCTTGCACAATAAGGAATTATCTTATCTTATCTTATCTTATCTTATCTTATGGGACGTGACCTGCGGGAGATTTGACGGTCGCGAAAATAACATTGAAGTCAATGAGAAACTGAACTGACAAATAGTTTTGAAAGAAATACTCCTGTATTAAAGTTGAGAATTCCGTATTCGCTTCAAATTTAGGAAAAATCGTATAAAACTTTGAAGCACATGTTGACTGTCAGCTATCCGCACATTTCTCTTTTCTATTCGCCAGGCAGCTAGTTTTACCGTATATATGCATATTTTAGGGGTATTCAAAACTATATTTTGACTATATATTGACAGCTACACAAATCTTGTCTTTCAAAACTCAATTTTGTCATGCGGTACTGAACCGCATGCAGTCTATTCGTGAGACGTCTTCTCATCGAAGCAAGGCCAACGCCGTAGCTCTGCAGGGTCAAAGTTTGCGGAGTTGAACTTCCTATTTCCGGGAACTACGGGGAGACTCTTTCCTTGTTTCTAATCCCCATAATTAATGCAGAGATCACAATTAGACATGTTATAAGCTTCACTGATTCCAGCCAGGAAAATAAGAATGTCTTTTGTTCTAGGCCAAGCGTTCAGAGTACCGAATATATAACTGTTCAGAGGTCAACATTTCTCTCCTGCCTCGCACCACGTGGCGCTATTAGCATGCTTATACAAATTACAATCAGTACATTTGGTAAATATCATTTGTTTAACTTTACCGGTTTCTAAGCCATTCTGTCAGCCATTCAACTTTATTCACAGGCATATAACTTTGCATCCATTCATTTATTTCTCGTAAATTGAAATCCTTCCAATTGTTTCTTTTTGTCACTAACAAAATAACTATGGTATATTGTACCATGGCTTTTATGTACCATGCTATTACTATTGTTCAAAGTGGTTAACCATGGTATATTGAACCATGGTTCATCTGTACCATGGTATTACCATAGTTGAACAGAGTAAACCATGGTACATCTGTGTACCATGGTATTACCATGGTAGTACCATGCAAACCATGATTGGTACATATGTACCATGGTAATACCATGCAAACCATGATACATTGAACCATGGTACACCCGTACCATGGTATTACCATGACAACTATGGTATTACCATGGTTACCATGGTTCATTCTGTTGAAAACCATGGTATTTTTTTATACGGGCTGGCAATTCAAATTGCATTTTTCTTAAATTGAATTTTGCAATTGAAGTAAATTCAAATATCAATTTGTAGTTGGTAACATTCTTATTGGCGTAAACCAAAACGGCGAGACTGCCGGGTTTCACATAACCCTTGTTTTTTTTCAATGTTGGAATTTTAACACCATTCTCTTAACACCGTTTTCGGCGTTAAACTGGTGTCGGAACACCCCCTTTTCTTAACACTGTTTTTTGGTGTTGAACTGGTCTAACACCATTTTTCAGTGTTACATTTTCAACATCATTCTTTCAACACCGTTTTCTGGTGTTCAGCTGGTCTCGACACCATTTCTCAGTGTTGGATTGGGTCAACACCATTTTCTCAACACCGTTTTTTGGTGTTGAACTGGCCTGAACACCACATTTTGGTGTTGAATTATGTCAACATCGTTTCTCAACACCACTTATTGGTGTTGAACTGGCCTCAACACTAAAAAATGGTGTTGGGCCAACACCGTTTTTCTGGCTGTGAACACCGAATCTAATGCAACATGTTCATCAGCGACCTTTCCAGCAGTTTGCGTACTTGGCTGTCCACACGTTGTCATTTATATAGCTTGTAAACACCGTAGTTTAAAAGCTATAAATCGAGATTCTTCCCGGTGTAATGCATTCGAGAGTGATGTTCCCAAGATGTACCCTCCCAGGCCTTCTCTCATGCCGACTGGGTATGCCTCAACTCAAACAAGAAGGACCACCAGTTAGCGGCGTACGGTCTAAAGGGAACATGAGATGGGTCAACATCTCAGCCTTTTGCATCATCTTCCAATCCTGGTGCGTTATGGAATAAAGAAATTTAAGGTTATTCCTAAACAACACATATGCTTAATATATACAAATCGTTTATTCAGGAACTCGCAGAACAAACCCAGGCACTGGTGGAAGTACTGTTATGTGTGTTTTCTCGCACAATACCTAATCGAGCTTTGAGACCGATTAACTTCTCACTGTTAAAGGCAGATGAAATGGCAATATGTGCAAAGAACATTGATATAAATGTCATTATGCTACAACGTGGAGCAACATATCTAGCTAGCAATTTCTGACACATTTTCAACTTAAAGTTGCCAAAATATTCATATACATGAACAGCAAAATACGTATTAGGAAGAGCATATTCATATATATATCAGCAGCAAAATACGCATTAGGAAGAGCATATTCATATATATATATCAGTAGTAAATTACGTATTAGGAAGAGCATGTTCATATATATATCAGCAGTAAAATACGCATTAGGGTAGAGTACTTGTATATTCATATATATATATCAGCAGCAAAATACGCATTAGGAAGAGCATATTCATATATAAATATCAGTTCTAAAATACGCAATAGGTAGAGTATATTTATATATATATCAGCGGCGAAATACGCATTAGGAAGAGCATATTCATATGCATATCAGCAGCGAAATACGCATTAGGAAGAGCATATTCATATACATATCAGCAGCGAAATACGCATTAGGAAGAGCATAATGTTTATTTCTAAAAATACCAGGGAAATTTATTGCATATTTATACCAGTTATCACTGATTGACACATGCCTCCATGTTGTAACATAGGGATCAATGATAATCTACCCAGGATCATACCCAGACATATACGGACACACCTCACAGTGAGTCACGCCTCACTGTTCTCTCTTTTTTTTAGATTCATATCGAAAAACCAGGATAAGCCTAAAAACTTCATATAAATTAGGCATTTTAACTGGTCCTTTTAAACTTCAAAATGAACCATCTTACAGTGTGATTAAACGCAACATTAAAAGGGTGGTGGAAACGATGCCGGAGTACTGACAAGAAGTCATATGACCCCACAGGCAAATATGCTGACTACATATTTCTAAATATTAGAATTCCCAAATATCTAAAATATCACAAGAACCAAAAGTGATCATTGTGATGATTTGTATCCCAGTCACGCTTTCATTGTAGCTGTTCATGTGGACGTATTGAATTGACATGACCATACGGCCTCTAGCACCGGCTTAATCGGTATTTTTAGATACAAATATTTCAGAGCCATGAAGTGATAGCCCTATCAAGTCATTTGTTGGCAAATGATGAAATATGTGACCACCAGATAGTATAAAAACGGTCCAAACGAGGGAGCACTCATTGAATGCAAGTTCGCATTCAGAAACAGACAATATGGCGTGGCAGGCCTTTCATATTCAGGTCATTAATTAGGACAAATTTTAGGTCAGTTAATGAAATCTTGACAAACGTATTTTGTCAATTTTCAGCACGCAATGCATGGTCTCCATACCATGGCTACTCATGTTCGATTATGACCCAAACAGTAACTTGCACGCTTCAAACTAGCACGTGTCTAAATGAGAAGGGAATTATTAGTGCAGCGAATATTATTTTTGTACAATGCCAATCATATGGTAGTTCTTCTTCGTCACTGCATCGTATACCTGTTTCAACATTACCGCTAATTTAGATGGATACAGTATTGTAACAAACTTATCTCATTATCCAGGAAATGTCCATCGGCAGTCCGCCTTCCTAAATGACTATTCTTGTATCAATATGGTATTTCCTTATTCATTGTTCGTTTTGGCATTGGACTTTCCAGGTGCAATTTGACAGTTTGATGTCTGTATATTAACATAATATAAACTTGATTGCCACGACCGTAGTGCACCACACTTGACACTAGCCATGTCCGCTCCCATGTGGCACTACCTCTAACTAATTGATGGTGCACCAGTAGCCCACACAGCAAACAATAGTGGACCACTAGTGGGAGAGGAGCGGGCTGTAGTGGCACGAGCGGCATCGGGAGCCGAAAACGGCCCGACGCCGGACCGCCGATACATTTGGAGCGTCACCGACGACTTGGTGGTTAATGTAAAATCATTGGTCAAAACAAAAGTGATAATCAAATTATATTATTTTTGACCAGTTTGATCCCATAATTATTCAATTATATCTACAACATTTATGATGGGCATACGTGTAAAATTAATTTTATTTACTGCGGGAAATTTATGCCGACTTTGGGCGCGAAATTCGTGTTCAGTTACTTCCCTTGCGCGGCACTGTGATCGTCTGCCTGAGTGAGAGATGCGTTAGCCTACAAGTGTAAGATGTCATCTGCTAGTTTACAGGTATGTGTTGATTGTTTTATCTTGACATTTCGCAGATAATTAGTTAAGAATGCTCTGAGTCAACCTCCATCGAGTTTATACTTTAGAAATATGTATAATTGTAAATTTTAGCGCTGAAAGTTCAGTGGTGAGCGCCAGACCAACTTTGTTTGTGACGTCACTTCACAGACCATGCGGTCTTAAGGACGAGGAGCCCCTATTATACTTGAAACAAACTTCTGATGGGTTCTTTTAGGGTCCTTATGGGTTCTTTGTGGGTTCTTTGCACTAAAAATGTTTGCACTAAATATAGAATCAACTGAGAACGATGAATACTGATTCAACAATAGATTTTGCCACACAATAATGACTTGGGTTTTTACATCTTCATCCATGTGATCGCGAGTCCTTAATCTCCAAGTTGATGAAGTGAACTCTGAAGTCATTTATTTCCGTAGCGATAACTGGAGGTATATTTGATTGTTTAGAACTTAGTTTTCGGTGTTAAATGTTAGGGATAATAGCAAATTATCACAGAAAGACTGTATGAGAGATAATTATTAGTCATTTTGGTATTTTGAACTGAAGATGGTGAATATTCTAGATATATTTCCCATACGGTCTATGTTGTGATAGATTTCAGTGAATTCTGCCGTTCAGCTTCTGTTACCAATTTTATTTCAATATGAGAAACCATGCTTATAGATTAAATATTACCCGACCGTGGAATTTAATTGTCTATGAAAAAGCCTCAATCATGTCAATTTGACTTGTATTCAGCAATTTGCACTGAGAAGTATTGAATGATTACATGTTTACAGATTATATGTAATCAACTCCTTTAATTTCATTGCTCTAATTCATTTTATTTCTGTCTTTTTTTACAGAACCCTGCTTAATGAATAAAGCCGTTACTGAAATATATTGGCAGTAGTCAAGATTCTGTTTCAGTCAGTTGTGAGTAAGTCTTCCAGGATACAATATAGTATGCTGTAATTGATTCCTTGTTTTACTTATTAAACAAATTATGTATAAACTATTATTATGTTCATTTAGATCAGGGTATTTGTGGTATCCTGAGAATTATCCTTCTTTGGCCATATTGTGATATATGATGTAATAGAATGAAATAATTTGGAGGACTGGGCATGAGTCCAGGGGTTGGTAACCATGATGTAATTTCATGTTGATGCTCCAGAATACACTCCTCATTTATCAGACCAATTTGACTTGTTTCCTCTATCCATTGGCGGGTACTCTGATTATTAAGAGAATATTTTTGGGAGGTTGTTATAGTATTTAGTTTGTGTTTGCACTTTTCAGCGACTGAACACAAACTATTAACTATCCACATTTGAATTAATTCACCAGCATGAACATTTGAATTAATTTGTCAGCAAGAATGATATATGTGTGAAATGATCATGTACTTTTCATGTTGATTTCAGACTAGTGCTTTATGCCTTTTGTGGGTAAATGATGTCAGATACACCACCATATGAAAACGATATTGGGGACTGATGCTGCCCATAGCCGGAAGTGGTCAGGAAAAGGAGCAAAGGACAAGTTCTTGGACTTTGTTGAATAATACTTTGTTCAGTAAGTATGAGAAATACAATCTGTATAGCTAACATTTGGTTAGAGTGAACTACAAATTCCCATTACATCTCCTTTCTTTATTTGACCAAGAAGAATGAGTCTGCATTCTATCTATTGCCGTCTCTAGTGAACACAACACAATTCCTGATAGAAATTTTGTTAGAATCTTTAGAAATGTACCACATATTATCATCACCATATGAAGATGTACACGTGACCCTTTTTGACCTGATCCAACTTGTTTCCCCTAGCAAGTTATGCGACTTGATTGTTGAAACCACCACTTTCATCTGGTATTCGTTTTAGTGAATGCCACTTATCACGTCATGTATGATTTTGAAACATCATAAACAGGTTCACCATAAGGATCAAGTTTATATGCCCTGAAATCGTGGAGTATCATGATCAGCTGTATGATTTCTTGAAACATGTTAATCAGTTAATCCTATAATATCACTGACACATCACTGATCAGCTGATCTGATGATCATCACCTAAGCATCCCTTTATTGCACATTATCTCATAGGCTATCTCTCCCCTTTCTCCTTTTCGGGGATAGCCCTGTTAGTGTCTATGTATCTGTATGTCTCTGTATGTTTAAGGGCATATCTTGGGCTCAGTCTTGTCTTGTTTATAATGAAACCCATTTTGTAATTAAAGAGAATTTAAGCATTACACGCACTGTTAACTCTGGTTGGAACTGTTTTAATTAATGATTTGCTTTTGCAATTCTCCCTTGAGGTTTGATAATATGATTACTAGCCAGAAATATATATTCAACAACTGATGATATTCTTCATATGATGATCTTAGATTCGTATAAAGCTTGACCGTAGAAAAGTCCTTGCTTTCAATCATTAATATCAGGATAATTTTGACCAGTGCCTTGTCTACTTCTGTTTTAGAGTGCAGGAGGCAACATCACCTGGAAACTAACGATAAATGAAAGAGATTGAAACAGCAGTCGGCGGCCGGAATAAGGCATGTGATCAAGATGGCAGGTGAAGGAACCGAGCTGACAAAGCAGCATCATTCAAAATGTCTGGAGATGGTCGGCTTGAAGCATTTGCTTTATCCCAAAATTATGATTTAATTCAATATATCCACTATACTTTTTGAATATTTGTTGTGATTTTGTAGTCCCTTTAATAAAGTCTGAATTAAGAAACTTAGTATTCTTAGAAAACATATAATTTAAATTTTGAAAAACATTGAAAACATTTGGAAAAATTGATCGTGGACTTTTTAGGCCAAAAATGTTGTTTTGAATATAAAATTATGGAAGATTTTATTTAATTTTGTGTGTCATGACAATCGACTGAAATAAAGTCTTCGATATGAGAGCTGGCGAAATTATGAGATTATTCCTTTATCATCACCTTCTGAACTGAAAAATGGAGTCTTACGAGCCTTCTTTGGTGAAAAAGTTACTTCTTGAAAAGAAGACTACATCATGTCGTCTTAATTAGTAGGTGCAGCTGATTGTCTAGCTGAAATTACGCCGAATCCTCAAATATTTCAATCACATGCAATTTTTGGACAAAATACGATCATTACACTAAATTTATCACCCTGTGAAATCATAATGATTACGAAATGATGGATTATTTGTTGATTTTGGACCATTTTGTGAAGTGTATTAAATAAATATTTATGATCATATTTATTTAGTACGCTTCGATAAATGGTCCAAAATCAACAAATAATCCATTATTTTTTAATCATTTCAGTGATTTTAGAGGGTGATTACATTTACTTTAATGATTTATTTTGTCTAAAAATTGGATGTGATTGAAATATTTGAGGACTTCGGGGAATGGGTACCACTGCTCACTCGAATGTTGATCAGTCAGAAACATTCTTGTGATGCTGGAAATACTCTAATAATTCAATCACTGGGGAAATCACTTCCTATCATTGAATTATTAGAGTATTTACATCATCACAAGATTGATCAACAGCCGTGTGAGCAATAGCAGCCATTGTCAAGCCAACAATTGGGTCAACAGTGGCAGCCACTGCTGGACCGAAGTAATCGGGCCACCGGTGGGCCGATGAGCAAAATTTTAGTGGTCCTTCGACGGTGGCCAACAATGGGCCACCAGTGGAAACCGACCGTCGGGACAGAAGTGGCTGCCACTGGTGGACCGAAGTAATCGGGCCATTGGTGGGCCGATGAGCAAAATTGTGGTGGTCCTCTGGCGGTGGCCATCAAAGGGCCACCAGTACAGCCGATGGTGGACCACTGGTGGACCGTTAAAATTTGTTGTGTGGGCCGGTGACATGACGTGTGGAGAGAAAACTGCAAGGAAATAGCCAGGATTCTAGCATGCGCCGCGTGCCAAGAATGTCGTCTTGATGTCGCCACAACTGACAAGTGCTGTGAGTACTAAAACATTGAGTAACATGAGGGCTATTTTTCAGCTGTTGTTTTCACACAAATTTCGCCCAAACTTGTGCGAACAAATAGGCTGTATATTATTCTTCATTCTGCGAAAACTTATTTCCATGACATCCATGGTGATTTTGTGATAAACAAGATAAACAGGCAAAATATGCTTAACAGCTAATATTATTTTGTCAACCTCAGCGTTTTACACAAGGAATATGCGATCAAGGTAGACTCGGAATTCGCGATCATGGCAAACAGATTATCACCTTTCCCTAATCGAAACTGCAAAGTTCTGTAGCACATATCATCCGTGATATAGAAACAATTGCCTGGTTTTGGTTAATGTTTAGCAATTCTTTGTTCCGATCACAAATTGACCTTTCATGAGCATTGATCGCCATCCATGTGGATTCTTTCTGATCTCTTCATGATGCATGCGGTGGCCTAATGGTTAGAGTGTCGGCCTCGTAAGCGGTAGGTAGTGGGTTCGATCCCAGGACGGGTCATATCTAAACTTAAAAAAATGGAACTTGTTGCTTTCTCGCTCACGCTCAGCTTTAAGAGGATAGAGCAAGGACAGGTTCACTCGGTGTCAGTATAATGTGACTGAGTAAGATGTCATGTTTGCCAACGGCATGATAGTTCAGTGGGACAGCACTATAAATGACAGCATTAGATCTGTTCTGTTACAAGTAGGGGTTTTCATCAGTAGTTCACCATTATTATTCCAAGTCATGTTAGGATTCTGTTTCATCCGTTGTAATACCAGGCCAGCTTGTTTCTTGAACGATGCAGGTACGCTCTTCAGGACTTCGTCTTCCACCCACTGTGGGGCTGTAGGTGGTACCCCTGGTGTTGGTGGCTGTTGGAGCGGTGCTGAGGTCGACGGTGTGTCGCGTGGTGGTGGGGTAGAGAGGGTTTTGTATTGGCCCACGAAGGTCATGTACCGCTGAAGCGTCTCATTGTACTGTTGTACTTTCTCACTGTCGCTTAACCCTGGTTTTTGTAAGATCTGACGCATCTCTTCATCGAGTGTTTTTATCGTCTTCATCGTAGAGGGTACAGGGTACGGTGATTGGAGGTTTTGAAGAAGCCGAGGTTCGACGAGGACCATTTTTTTGTGTGGTTCATTGTCGACCGAACAGTCTAACCAATACTAGACCCAAAAAGCTAGGAAGCACCCAACGGTGCTAAAATGGCTCCGAGAAAGCCGCCTTTCTGTAACACCTTTTTTGTGTTTGAGAGACTCGCTTCTGGAGTAAGGCTCGCAGACCTGTCTTTTGCTTGGCCAACTTCGCATTCTGAGCCGGAGTCAGTGGAACGTTGCCTTTTAAGAGATTGAATCCAATCTCACACAGACAGCACACGAGAGCAGGGTCTTCGCTACGTACAATAGTTCGGACCAACTCGGGTGGGGCCGTCTTCAATACACGGAGCGTCGTAGCGTGCTTCCGTAGTCGAGCAGACAATATTGAACAGAAACAAAAGTCAACCATGATGTTGTATCAATTGATGTATTATCCCCAACATCAAACACACCCCCCAGCTGGGGGGTACCACAGTAGGTGTGTTTACATTATTTTTGCATGTACACGTGGTGGGTCTCTCCTGGAGAGATACCGATCCATAGTCGAAGGTCGGGGGTTGCTTGCTTCAGGGCGAAGAGCATATACCCGTGCTGATGGGTTGTCGCATCTTTAAAGGCGTCCAACGCAAACGCAGTGCGTCCAGGGTACATCTGTCTCGCCAGGTGCAGCAGTTGAGTGATCTCTCTCAGAGGGCATTTAAGTTGATGTTACGATGTTCTTTGTTTTTACTGAACAGATTTTGCACAGTGTAGATGATGCTAAGGCGTCGATGATGGCTGCCTTTGTTAAAGAAAAGGTAACGCCCCAGGCGTTAAATTTGGTCCAGCCATCACGGGTAACGGTAGTCGATACAGTCCCAGGGTAGTAGGTAATTGGACGGTCTTCCACGATGGTGACTTTATCCTCGTAGACGTGTAACCCCACGTCAGGGGTGAGGGGAAGAACGGCTCGTAGGACTGGTGACATGGTTGACGAAATGCCGAATGACGCACACACTGACCATATTTATGGTGAAGTCCCACTGTCATTGCCACAGCGTCAGGGTCCATAGGGCAAAGACCATTGCGAGGCCAACGAACCGTCGCTGGTTCCGGCGTGAGTGCTCGTGGTCCATAGCCCGCGCATCAATGATGGCTGCCATAGTCCAGTAGTGGTGAATGATAGCACATCTCTCCATCGAGTCCACTCTCGTGAGGACTGTTTCTGTGAGGATCTGGCGTCGCCCCTCGTTGTCGTCACCATCTGCAAACATGGACCGAACCACTGCTCGGTAACCCGTGAGTGAATTAAGCACGGTCGCATAGGTAAAATGCGAGTCGCATAGGGATGGATCTCCGTCATGGCTCTGCAACCGTAGGAATGGAGGTGTGGGATCCAGAGCACTGTGTTTTATAGACCCTGTCACGCATGCGCGCCTATACGTAGCTCTACAGTGTGTAGTCCGTGATACGTACTATTCTGATTGGTTAGTCCAAAAAGAGAGCAACAACAACAATGCATATTACACATTTTATTAACCCCACCGTAATAACAACATTAACAATCGGACAATGTTACCAGGGTTCATACATGCATTCCATGCTTTTTTCCCCGTGGGACTACTTTCTGTCCGCGGAACCAGACCGCATCACCGCCATACCGCATCATCGCGAAATAATTCAAGGTCAAAGTTTGTCGGAACTATAGTGGTCAAACTTTGGCACCCTGCTAATGCTGATGCAATCCATAATCTCCACCACACCGCCCCCTGTCGGATGCAAGAGGTACCTCCCCTGGCAAAAGGGTATCTTTTCCATGTTTTATATACTACTGCCCATATTTCTGCTTTCCAGTGAAAAATATTGCCATGGAGCAGACTAACATACCAAATATTTTCATAGGAATACCCAGCAAAAGCAACCATGAATATACAGGAGGACCTAAAAAATACATAAGTTTGTTCAAGTTATGTTGGTCCTTATACAAGTCTATCATTGTTCTCTATGTGGAGAGAAGTCCAGGATAATACATGGCATAATGTTGTCTATGGGGCTGCTACAAAGTGAACCTACTTTCAATAGTGCTTAGGTGCATACATGACCACCGCAAATGCAAACTTGAAACTCGATAATATATCAAGACAAGGAGAGAAGAACATCATGAAATTTAATTAGCTATACATAAACTCTTTTAAGTTTAAGTGCCAGCTTGAATTCTAGGGTCAGTATTTGTTCCGTGATTAGCCCATTATTAAAGAAGGATTATAAACACGGTACATATTGAAGAGTAATAGTGTTATCATGACTTTTGCTGCTAAGCTTGGTAATATGGCCAACTGTAAATATGTAGTGTGTGATAATCGGTTCTGTACTTTGAGCAGAGGCTGTTAACAACACTCAATACATTTATCCATGGACCCAGGTTCTGTCTCATACAAAAATACCAACACTCATAACGGCACTTCTCATGTTTAACACCACAGGACTTAAATATCATTACAGGAAAATGTGCGTAAGCCTGGTTTACATGTACATGGGTTTACAGAATTAGTTTAGTGGTCATTTTGGGTCAAAGAGAAGAAACTTTTATAATATATTCATATCTGGTCACTTTATTGACAGCTTTTCTCTATTAACGTCATCCATTTTTCAATTGACACGATTCATTTCAAGTTGCCCAAAACACACACTTCTTTGATAACCAATACATCCGACCTGTGTTGTGATATTCCCTGACAAAAACTATAACAGATTACCATGATTAGACAACGGGTAACCTGTAATGTAATTCAGAGTTAAATACAAAATATTATGGTAGATCATACAGCATCTTCTAAAACTGGAATTGGGTAACGTTCACAATACCAGCAGAGGCCTGTGCACATTGTTTTTTTTTTCAATCTGGCGTCCACCATATATGCAATCATTACATTATCTATTCTACGTCGGCCTCGTAAGCGGTAGGTTCTGGGTTCGATCCCAGGCCGGGTCATACCTAAGACTTGAAAAATGGAACTTGTTGCTTCCTCGCTTACGCTCAGCATTAAGAGGATAGAACAAGGACTGGTTCGCTCGGTGTCAGTATAATGTGACTGAGTGGGGTGTCATGTCTGCCTACGGCATGATATTTCAGTGGGACAGCACTATAAAATGGCAGCATTAGATCTGCTCTGTTACAAGTAGGTTCCCCTTCCTCTCCCCCTCCCCTCCCTTCCCTTCCCCGTCATGATATAGCTGAAAAAATGTTGAAAGCGACGTTAAACCCTATTCACTCACTCACTCACTCTATTCTACTCTATTTCTTTTCATTTCAGTTTTTTGGAATAAATAACATCCATGACACAATATTTAGCCTCAGTTGACATAAATATTTTGTTTTTGGTTTTAAGTTTAAAACTGATGCTACAAAATTAAGAAGAAATAGGGTTTGTGTAAAAAAAATGTTGTTAACTAGTTGAAATTTTACATTGGAATGAACGGGCGAATGAATGCATCAAAAATATAATGGGGTATTCCCCAGACCTAGACGGTGAGGAAATGAAATCTGAACAATAAATCTGAATTATAGTTACAGAGCAATTAGCCTTTTTGAATGGATATCAAATGGAACAAAATTTACATTGAAAAGATTTTGGAATTCAAGAGAAGTACCTTGCAAACTGGAAAATAATTTATTGATGTTTGGCTACCCTACACCGAAACACAACTTTTCACTGATGAAATTGCCAAATTTCCAATTGACATTCATGATGTAACTGGCATTGCCTTTTTGGTACCATTTCAAAATCTTTCCAATCAATACTATATCCTGAATGAGCGCTATCAACAATTTTCAAGAAAATCCAACAAGCCAATTGAAAGAAAACGTATCAGAAAAATTTACCTTTGTTCTTTATTTATTGTAGTATAGTTGGTTATGAACAAATGCAAGAAGAATATATATCCAGAGAGCAAAATAGAACAAAAAGTTTTGATAAAAAAGCCTGAATATTTAGGAGATATTCGCATTTTGAACATGCTGAATGACGACCGGTAAAATATTATATTCATGGTTGCGAGTCCTATCATCACCAAAATACAACTTTTCAATGATGTAATCACTAAATTTTCAAGTTTAGTGAGTTATCCAAAATGACGTTTCCTAAACTGATTCATTATCTGATTATAGTCACCAGAATAACAAAATATGTTTCAACCAATCAAACTTTTATTGGGCATGAATATAACCATCACATATTATATCCAAGATTATCATGTATATATGTACATAGTTCAGTATCTATGAACATTTTAATAGATTATCGTAACCAAATAGTCTGGCAAATACTAGAGACTAGAGTGATAATACAATTGAAAAAAGTGCCTGCAGCTTTATTGACACAAGCGGATAACAAGATCTCTTCAAGTGGAGTGCAATTAAACTAAGTACTTCAGATTTCATAATATGTACAACATTTGGTCAATGATGGACAGGTGACCAAGAAAATGCAGCCAGTCAGTTCATGTAGGCAGTAAGCTCAGATCTATGGTGAAGTTAGAAGATTCATCAACTATATCCATGTTCAGCTAATGCAACCAACACCACAGAATAATAAAATTTAATCAAATATTAACCACTGCATATCATTTGACTATGGAATGTCACATTTGTGTAAGCTTAACTTGAGTTTTCAGCATCAGAATAAGAAGAAAACCTATATTGCGAAGGAATTAAAATTAGAGCTTCAGCCAATCGTGTCAGAAAGGTTTATTATGTTCAGGACTACAGCGCCATCTAGTGATCATATGACACATGCAAGTGCAACTAGGCAAATTCCCCAGACCCAGGGAGATGGCAACCAAAATTTGAGTCAAAAAATATCCAATGGTTTTTGAGATATGGACGTTTCAAATGGCATTGGCAGAGGTGGCAATTTTTTAGAATTCAGCGGCCACTGATTGCAAAAGGAAATAAATTACACGTTCAGCCATATCATACTTATGTTCAGCAATCTGGAATTCACTAACTCAGCTCTGTATCTGTCGTACAAGATCACTAAAATCGAAAAAGCTGTTGGAAAAAAAGTGTGCCAGAAAGGTTAATAATGTTCATAACTACAGCGCCATCTAGTGATCAAATAGAAACAAGAAAACACAACCAGAAAAACTCCCCAGACCTAACCAGATAGCAAACAAATCCATTTTAAAAATCTTCAACGGTTCCAGAGAAATGGACGTCTGAAATGGCGACGGCGGCGGAGTAGTTTTCCGGTAAAAGATAAGAGCATCCACTTTGTGGAAATGCTCTATTACGGACATGGAAAATACATTGAATAAGTTACACGCAAAGGAGCATATACATCTCACCGTGTGAACGTCTTCAATTTTCGTCTAACTTGGACACATGAGGCAGCTTGCTTTTGCTGAGACGTGTACTCGTGTCGATGCAAAAGTTGAAACTAATATGCATGGGCTAAGTGAGATTTGACTTACCGGTCTCGCGGGATAATGTGTCAGTCGGACTACGTAGGAGAATGAGTGCATTTCGTTTTTAGCAGCGGACACCGAGGCGGTGGATGAAACCCCTAAGAGTATTGACGTAATAAGGTATGCATTACATCATGAGGGTGAGTGAGTGAATAGAACTTAACGTCGCTTTCAAATGATACTTCAGCTATATCACGACGAACCAACTAAGCACCACCCAGCCCAGTTAAGTTGTGTTCTTGCTACTTCAAATAAGTACTCCAAAGAAGAAATCTTTGAAGCAGCATGAAACCAGACACCCATCATAAGGTAAGTATGAGAGGCTCTGATGTAAAATTGAAGTATTTGAGCGAAAATGACAAGTCAAATTTAAACAGGAATTATTCCTGCTACTTCAAAGAAGAAATTTTTGAAGCAGCATGGAACCAGACACCCTCCAGACACGCTATAAAACACTGAAGACAGTGTACAAGACACAGACAGGACGCTTACATGGTGCAAGTTGAAACAATGTCTAATGAGCTCAACAAACTTAAAGATTGGCTCTCCTGCAATAAACTATCACTCAATATTCAAAAGACAAAATTCATGATTGTTAAACCTAGTCGAACGATTGCACCAACCTTCCCGAAACTTATTCTATCTGACCAAGAGATTGGACGTGTCAACAGTTTGAAAGGAGGTGTTCGCTTTAGATGGATATTTTTCCCTTCAGAGTCGCTCTCTGCTGCTCTATTGTCTCGCTCCGAGCCGGCCGGTAAATTGTGACGTAATGCTCAGGTATTCCCCAACTCTTGGTCAGACAGGCGAGGCCAGTCAAATGGGAAATTCTGGTTCATATTCTCATACTGTTACCATTGGCACATATTGGCACATGCATAATCAATTGGGAAAGCAAGCTTCACCACTTGTTGAGGGTCATTTCCTTAATAAAGGCCTTGATATAAGACAAGTTTAACCTTATAACTTTTCAATTCATGGTTACAACTTTCCGCTGCCCCAAGACGAAATTATATGTGTAACAATTAATTTTTTGCACTGCTGGATCGTCAGAATATTCAAATACTGACTGTGTGTGGAGTTGTTTGTGTGTAATTCTATTGGCGAATTATAATAAAATAAGGGATTATGTTCGTTTGTGGTTCGCTGTCCTTATTTAACTTTAAAGTCCAAAATGATGAGAGAGAAAAAGGAAAAAATGAAGAAAACAATTTCGGGGATTTCGGGATTCGAACCAGAATGTTGGTTTTCTTTTAATCTGTAGTCCGACACTTTAATCATTCGGCCAAGCAGCTGTTACAATTATAAAAATGAGGAATCATGTGCCGAATGGCGGTGAACTACGCCCTTTCAGAGCATTACAAGCGTTTTGGCATATTTCATTATCATGAAAATATGACACCTTTAACCAAAACGATTATTCAGTATCATTTTGGATCAAACCCACCGCATTTCGATATGTAAGACTCGTTTTGGTTAAAGGTGTCATATTTTATATATGAATGGAATTCCCTTCAAGAATATCGCCAAAAATTGCAAAAACAAACAAATGCTGATTTTCTAAGACTCGTAATATTTTTTTGACAAATCTCTTCTCGGTGAAAATTGAGAATATGAAATTCAGTATTTTCTCTCTCAAGCTAATAACTTTTAAAGTAAACGAGAGGAAATTATATTTTCGGTTTATAAACGCAACACACTAAGGAAAAAAATACGGTCAAACCGAACACCTCCTTTCTCGGGATATATTTTAATGATAAACTAAGCTGCCAAACACATATTGATTACTTGTGCTCCAAACTCTCGAGAAATGTTGCTGTAATAAATCAAATTAAACACTGTCTTAGTAGAAAGACGTTGATACTTTAGTACACGTTGTTCTATTCTTACATTACTTACTGCAACATAGTATGGGCAAATACCTATCCATCGCACCTCCAAGGGTTGGTCCTCTTTATAATACAAAAACGACTTGTCAGAATCATTCCTCTAAACGACAAACATGCACATACCGCACCGCTCTTCCAAGTAATGAAACTACTTCCTATATCTAAATTTAATGACTATTGTAATCTGTTATTCTGTCACAAATTTATGCACCACTCTGTTTTTCTTTCTACGTTGTATCGATACTATTTCGTGAGGTAGTCAGCAATACATCAATATCCAACCCGTAATTCTCATATGAACCTACATGTATACCGACATTTATGTCACTCACAACTAACATTCCACACTGTTAAACTAAAAGGTCCTCGTCTAAGAAACTCCCTGCCCATTGATCTCAAAGCAATCCCCTCCAAATCACTATTTAAGAGGGAAGCTACTAGATACCTTAAGCATCAATTATCTTTGTAATTATTATATTTTTCTAAGTTTCTGTACATCGTTATATATATTTGTGCTAAGAAGTCTTTATAGCCGTGATTATTTGTGTGGAGTCCTTGGCAAATTGTAAATAACTATGCTTCTAACTGAGTATCATGCTAGTTCCACAATACTGCTTGTACATATGTCACTGTATAATCTGTCGTCTTCATTCATCGATAACTCTCTCATAATTCTACTCTCGCTGTACTACTTAACATTATTATTATGGGATAAAACAAGCCCTTCGGGATTTTACTCCCGCCACGATCAAATTATGTCAAATTATCTATGTTCACATATTTATATATTGATATCTGGTGAACAAAGCGTCAAAATCAAAATGGCTTATTACAACTCAGCAGAGCGTATCATACATCATAGTATATTTTGGCTGTATACAAGACATTGCATATAGGGTGTAGTCCACAGTGGACCCCTCCTTGCAGGAAATAGGCCCTTGGTATAGCCTTTCCGTCTTTCGGAGTTGCAAAACCCCTCAGAAAACCCGTATAAATGCATATATTTTCTTGATGGGAATGCTCATACCATTAATTCAACATACAATCCAGTTGTGCAAATTTAACCTGGGATCAATTTTCTTCCCCCAGAACGTACTTCGTATTTTTTTTGGAAAATCTATTGAAATGATCCAAAATACGCCATGTTTCGTTCAGTCTGAATCCAAAATACGCCTCAAAAACATAGCAGTCTGAACAGGTGAAACAGTGAATTGAACACTTTCAGCATTGTACGGATTTGCATGTGATAGTTAGTGGTGTACAAGAAAACAAGGACTCCACGTAATGCACCTACCTACCAACGTTCATATCAGTAGCTTCAAACGTGTGCGATCTACAGTCCGGACACAAGATAAACTACCTTTACAATGGCTGAGATAAAGAGGGTGTGTCTGGTTGCCATGGAAATGACCCACATGAAGGAAAGCAACGCATGACACGCCCCGATGTACTTACCTGCAAAACTTCAGATCTGTAGCTTGAAAAGTGTGCGATACACAGCCCGGACACGAGCGAAACTACATTCAGAATGGCGAAGATAAAGGGGATGTGTCTGCTTGTCATGAAACGGTCCATATGAGCAAAAAGCAACGCATGGCACGTCCCCTACGTACCAAATGCTGGATGCGTAGTTTGAAAAGTGCGCGATTTTCAACCCGGACATGAAACGGACGGACGGACAGCACCATCCCATAACACGTCCGCTTTTTCAGCGGGCGTATAATAACCCTATTTTTAAACGCATGAAAAATGTGTGAAACGAAGGTTGACTTCGCGGACCGACCCGCCATATAGCTCAACCGAGTCACCAATCCGCATATGTCGGTTTGAAGGAATTGTTATACCCAGAAGCTTGGTACTATAAATACTGATTACCAAAAAGGGAAGGATAATTATCATGTGGTCAGAACCGGGAGCTCTGCTGTGTTAAAATTTTCAAGGGGAACCAATAATCCGATACTATGGACTACTTCGTAAGGATCAATTCTAGCACCCACACTCTTCCTTGTGTGCATAAACGACTTATATAGATCTACCGACGTATTCAATATTATTCTCTTCTCTTATGATACTAGAAGCGTATATTCCACCTTGCTAACACTATTAAAATTCATGTCTGAGAAATTACATAAAATACATAACTGTTTCTGCTAAAACCGTCTATTACTGAATAAAAAGAAAAATTATATTTTCATTAAGCCAAATACCCGAAAGCGATCAATCGATTTCGAATTAGCTATTTCTTCACAGCAAATCGAACGTGTCGATACATTCAAGTCGTTGGGCGTCTTTTTTAACGTGGAACTGATTTGAAAATCACACATAAATTATATCTGTAATAAAATTACAACCAAGTATTATTGTAAGCTTCTCTGGGGGAATACATATATCATGCATTTGAATCGGCTAATCGTGTTGCAAAAACGAGTGCGAGTGACAACTTTATCTAACACAATAGGCCATACCTTACCATTTTTTTTTTTTAATTAAAAATCCCACAGCTACCCAAATTAAATGTGTACGCATGTCTGTTGATGGTGCATTAAATTTATGCACCACCCAGAATTACTACCTATCAGCTTCCACAATTACTGTACGGGACAATCAGATATACAAAACTACCGAACTAGAACCTCTACCGACCCATCTCAGAGTTAGATACAGGGTCTCACGGCGTCCTTAAAAAGGACACAACCATAAAACCAAATGACCATTTTCCCACAAAATCAAATGACTTTATTTTAGAAAACTCATCTAGATTATAGTGAATACATGTATCAGGGGCAAAAGGCACAGTAGTTTGTGTAAAACACTCAAAGAACACAAACTGACAATGTTTTGGCATGTTCAACACCATTTGAGTGATATTAGCCATTTTGCAAAATTAGTTTTTTTTTAAATAACCACAAAGCTATTTTCAAACAAAGACTTTGGCGAAAATCCTGCACCTAACCCTGCATCTATACATATGATCCAACTTGTCATATTATACCAAAAAACCTACAGGACATCGAGAGTGGAACAACCTACTTTCTCTCATCAAATGTATCGAATCCACCTCTTTATTCAAATCCAAACTAAAGGCATATCTACTAGAAATTTGAACCCCGATATTGCAACTAGGGCTGTAAAGGTAAAGTCCCCTGGAGTTTCATTCCCGCCAATCACTATTTTGTGTGACACGTAGATTATGTTTATGAGCTAATGACCGCCTTGTTGAATAATTTTTCGGTGTTTAGTTTCAGACCTCATCAAAAAACCTCGCGGCTTGAGGTCTAAAACTAAATATCGAAAAACTATTACACGATAATATTCACTAAGGGAGGGGGAGGGGGATTTGGCTTAATGTCACACTCAATGTTGTCACTCATATGGTGACAGTCAGTTTGGTTGGTGGAGGAAGTCGGAGAACCCGGAGAGAACCACCGCCCTTCGGTAAGTATTCACTAAGAAGGTCATTAACTCCATTAACTTGCACACTGATAAATATTTCCTCATTGCATAAGCGGAATGGCAAAGTTTCTGCAAACTTGTCCCCGTTTTGATGCGAGAATTTCGTGACTGGTTTGCAGGCCATGCTCGCGGGCTTTCCGTTCACGAGCACAGCTGTGTGAACTCCGCCCACTGCGCAGTAAATGAACCAATCGTCGCTCAGCTTTGTGGCACTGCGTCACAAGAATGAGACGTCACCAGTTCGGCACGTGAATCTAACAAATCACAAGAATCTAACCAATCACAACAAACAAATGAAGATTATCGTGTGATAATCTCCGTATGTTTTGAAGTCTGGACCAATCAGCGCAAGGCTACAACGTGGAGCATGTTAGAATGTTTGCACTTATTTTTGTAATAATTCATACCATATTTTTGTATATACATTTCCATTTGATATGTGAATAAAATTCAATTCAATTTAAACTTGGGTGAGACGTCTAGAATTACACTTGCAATGATATAAAAAATATATCACTTCATATCATAAACAGCACAGGTATATCCACCAAGTTTCATAATCATCCATTGAAAGCTGACAATTACAGCCAACTTTCGATGTACAGGTGTAGGCCTACATGTGCACTTCTGCTAAACAGAAACACTTATCATTAGATTTTGGCAATGGCACACTCCCAGAATCCTTGAGTATTGCCATAACTGACCACGTTAGCGGAATACCCACCTCCCATTTTTTTGTTTTTTTTCTTCATTTATTCATTTTTTTTAATTTTTTTTTTATTTAGTTGAACCAAAATCTTTATAATTTTCAGAGGCGCAACACCGACACATTATCCCCCCCCCCCCCCTTCTCACAATCTCTCTCCGTCAAAACGAGTACATTTAGACAAAGGACTGCCATTTTCTAATGATCGCCTTTCGTGCGAGTTATTTTATGTCCCTTGAGCGTTTTCCTCTGGATAAACCTCTCAGAGCACAGTCACCAGTTTGAGTTCTCTCATGCTCCTTCAGGCTTTCATTTAGTGTGCTGCTAAAAGGACATCTTGAGCATTTATATGGCTTTTCACCAGTATGAGTTCATGTCGTTTCAGGTTTCTACTTCTCACCAGCATGAGAACGTTCGTGTCGTTTTAGATTGATTGATTGAAATTGTAGTTTAAGGGCCGCTTCCCATTCGGATTTCGCGGCCCATCAACTCAATGTTTTATTTGGATTTCGCGGTACATTTCTTTGTTTTCTTTTAATATCTTTTCCAGCGCTAAATATATAAATAAATAAATAAATAAATAAATAAATGAATAAATAATAAATAACAATAATAGATTAGCAGGAGATGTAAATAGAAGTAAATAAGAGTCGCTATGTACAAGTTCGTAAGTCTCTTTCGGGTTTTTTGGGTTAAGCTATACTAGTAAATATGAGTTCACTGTTGGTCTAATCGCGTGGATGATTCCTTTGTCTTGGTACCCCTTTGTACGCACAAAGCCGTCCAGAAAAAAACTGGGAGAACCATGGGCGTCTTCAGGATTTTTCGAATCGACTTCCCTAACGACGCCCTTGGGAACAGGGTGGGTTCTTCCAGAAATCTGTGCCTGTAACAATTGCTTGGAGTGTGTATTGGGGGACAGGACGGCAGGTCTACGTCCTATATTGTGTGAAAGTCAAAGGATGATATGTGTTGAGGCGTCATTTCGGTGTCATATATGGGGTAGCATGTCTGTGTGGTTTAGGATTTGGTATTCTGGTTGCTCAGTTCGGTGTAGTAGCCTGTCTAGCGTGGTACAGGGTCGAGTATTCTGGACGTTCTTGTTGTCCGACGATGATGATCTTCATGCATGTTTATCTCCATTTGGTGCTGTTTCATAATATTTGTCGTCATCGGTGTTCTGTTTCATGGCTGGTCTTACTCGTCTGTGGTCTTCAGTGTGCTGTGCCTGTATTACAAAGAATAGAGGAGTTTGTAGTTTCTTGTTTTCTGGTGTTATTTTTTGCCATCGACTGGCACTATCGTGATCTAAGTCACACATGATCAATATCAATAAATAATTAGGTACTAAATATTATAAATAAAAATATTATTATAGTTAAAGCCGATTGTGAATGTTTCATATAACCTCCAGTCTTCTGCCCCTGCATGAAGACCGGACGGTTAACATTCGTTAACGAGGGTTGGAAATAAGGGAACACAATTTGGTCGGAGCTCGTTATTAGGAGCTTTTAATTTGATCAGTGAATTTGTCTATGTTATTGCTATGGCATTTTGATTAATGGCCTGGCCAACGAAATTGACACAAAACATCCTGAAATTGAACAATCACTTTTTGCTGATGATGCTGCCATGTGGAAATCTGCCGGATCGATAAAAAAATTAACAAGTATAATGCAAAAGGTACTAAATACAGTCAGCGACTGGGCCGATAAATGGGGATTCAAATTTTCAGCTGTCAAAACTACCGGTGTGCTATTCTCAAATAAACAAACCACAGACATCACGCTATCACTAGGAGGCCAGAAAATCGAGTTTAAGAATAGTGTCAAATACCTAGGTATGATCTTCGACCGAAAACTCACTTGGAAAGACCACATCGACCAATTAATTATTCGGTGTAACAAGGACCTGAACCTTATGAGGTGCGTATCGGGTACCAACTGGGGGGCCAATAAACATAGCTTAATCAAATTATATCAAACACTCATCAGATCCAAAATAGACTATGGTTCAATCGCGTATCAATCAGCATGCAAGACCCATTTGAAAAGAATAGACAGCATTCAGTATTCGGCCCTAAAAATAGCCACCGGGGCGTTCAAAGGAACTGCATTATGTAGTCTACAAATAGAAACTAATGAAAAACCCTTACACTTAAGACGAGAAGAGCTGTCAATGAAATATGCAGGGAAAACAATAGCCAAGGGCGAAAACCACCCATGCCACAACATTTTTGGCCCAAAAACCGAATACGAATTCCTAAAAGGAAATGGGAAAAAGACTCCGCACCATTCGGTTACACGATAGAACGACTATTCCAAGAACACGACATCCCTATCTCTTGTATCTCTGACACTGACAAGGTCAATAGACCACCATGGCAACTAATCACACCACACGTGGACACGAATATACATAGCTACATCACCAAACAGGACAACCCAGAGCATATAAGAGTCACTGCCCTCGAATATATTGACACACATTGGAAAAATCGCTTGAAAATATATACAGACGGCTCCAAAAACACAAGTCACAATACAGGTTCTGCATTCGTTATACCAGAACTTGACATTCACGAAGGTTTCAAACTACCAGACAATATGTCTGTATACACCACTGAATTAGTCGCCATAATCAAGGCCCTCGAATGGGTTCTCCAGAACCGACCTGTTTCCACCGTTATTCTTAGCGATTCCTTAAGCGGACTGGTATCTATAAAGAACTCCAAATCTGACAGCAGACCTGACCTCATACACGAAATAGAAATTTTATGCACACAAATACGAGACAATGACATTGACGCCATTTTAGCTTGGATTCCCGCCCACGTGGACGTTAGGGAAATGAAGCCGCTGATAGGACAGCCAAAGACAGCCTCACCAAAACTGCACCTGACGTGCATATAGGACTAGGAACCAAAGAACTGAATTCTATCATTAAAACCAGAATAGATAGTAAATGGGAGAAGGAATGGAACGAAGAAAACCGAGGTAGATGGCTACATAGTATTCTAGATAAGGGGAAAAGAAGGAGTTTTGGATTCCAGCTAGACAGTAAACGTGACGACCGCATCATCACAAGATTAAGACTAGGCAAAACAGGACTAAAATCTCACTTATCTAAGCTAATAAAAAACACATCACCACTATGCACTTCATGCAACAACGAAGAAGAAACGATAGAACATTTTATACTCAAATGCCCAAAACATGACCTCTATCGCCGAACACTGGAAAACGAACTCAAAAACTTAAATGTCCCTCTGTCGTTGGCTTCTATATTAAATCCTAAACCACCTCTTATAAACAAAGTATACTCCACCTTACTAGCTTACATCAAATCTACTGACTATCACTCTACCATTTAATACCATATGGTTACACCAAGACACCAATAAACCTAGGACCAAATTTGAATAAATGTAGCACGCTTAGAGTCAAAACTATTTTACAGGGGCGGAAATAAGGGTCAGTGATCAGAAATGACTGATCAAATTTGGACACTAACCAATCAAAATGTCGTTTCAGATTGTCACTACTTTTACAGTTATAAGGGCACCGTGGGCATTTGAATGGTTTTCCACCCGTATGAGTTATTTCATGTCGCCTTAGGTGTCCACTGTGATTACAGCTGAATGGGCATATTGAGCATTTGAATGGCTTCTCGCCAGTATGAGTTCTTTCATGTTGTCTTAGGTCTCCACTCTGATTACAGCTGAATAGGCACAGTGGACATTTGAATGGCTTTTCACCAGTATGAGTTATTTCATGTAGCCTTAGGTACCCCCTCTGTTTGCAGCTGAATGAGCACAGTGAACATTTATATGGATTTTCACCAGTATGTTTTCTTTCATGTTCCCTTAGGTGTCCACTCTGATTACAGCTGAATGGGCAAATTGAGCATTTGAATGACTTTTCACCGGTATGAGTTATTTCATGTCGCCTTAGGTTTACACTCTGTTTACAGCTGAATGGGCATATTGAGCATTTGAATGGCTTTTCACCAGTATGAGTTCTTTCGTGTCGCTTTAGGTGTCCACTATGATTACAGCTGAAGAGGCACAGTTGACATTTGAATGACTTTTCACCAGCATGAGTTCTTTCATGTCGCCTTAGGTGTCCACTATGATTACAGCTGAAGAGGCACAGTTGACATTTGAATGACTTTTCACCAGTATGAGTTATTTTATGCTGCTTTAGGAGACCACGTGTTTTGCAGATATATGGACAACGTGAGCATTTGTATGGCACATCTCCAGTATGCATTTCTTCGTGAAACTTTACACTACAGTTGCTTACAGAGCAATCTGCCCCTCTTGATTTGTTGTCACTTTCATGTGGATGTAATTTAACAAGTGCTGACGGTGACTTGGGTGAGACTTCTCTGGATTTTACGATGTCTCTAATTGCTTCAGAATGACCAGTAGCTGATTCCAGAATATGTGCAATGTTTATCTCAGCATTGCTCCTCAATTTGTGATTAACCCGGTACAAGGTCACTGGATACGGTCTGTCTGGTCCCATGGTCATCTTGTCAGCCACTGTATAGTTGTCTGAATTATCCTAAAACAAGAAACCAACCAATAATCAAACGTCCTCAGATATATCAGTAAGATACTTTTAAAGCCCAGGCTCAAAAGTCACAAAAAACAGCATCAACTGACTTTTAAAATTGTGTTTTCGTGTGTGGGGGGGGGGGGGGTATTTTTCCTGTGCATTATAGCTTGGAGATTTTAATGTAAGCAAAATAGGACACCTAAATAAACAAAATAATAGTTCTATGTTATAGCACGGCAGATATGTCGACTTCGAAAACTTTAGATTCGTTTTGGTTCAAGGTGTCATATTTTAGACTAGATAAACAAATCCATCCTAAACTATATGCGAAAAGTCAAAAACAGACAAAAAACTATTTCAAACTTCAGTCGACGCTGTTTTAGGTCACTTTAGACTGTGAGCATTAACATAATGAAACTTGAGTATTTACTTTGAACAGAGCACAGATTATTATGCAAAGTTACAAAAATATTTCTTTTACTTTATTAACACTACATTAGTGCATTTACATAGCATGCGACATGACGTGTGGAGAGAAAAACGCGTCGAAATAGCCAGGGTTCTAATATGTGTCGAGTGCCAGAAATGTCGTTCTGATGTCACCACAACTAACACGTGCTGTGAGTACAGAGGCATTGAATTACATGAGAATTGATCAGCTGTTGTTTTAGCTGTCAATACCTGTGCTGTGAAAATCAGTCTTGATGGAGTTTTTCATACACTGTAAACTTAGGTGTGAACTTATTGAAATCCTAAATTGTAACATTTATTGGATGCATAACTGTGTTCAAATTGTTAACTTTCTGGTTCAAATTGTTAACTTTCTCATTCAAATTGTTAACTTTCTTGTTCAAATTGTTAACTTTCTCGTTCAAATTGTTAACTTTCTTGTTCAAATTGTTAACTTTCTCATTTCTCGTTCAAATTGTTAACTTTCTCGTTCAAATTGTTAACTTTCTTGTTCAAATTGTTAACTTTCTCGTTCAAATTGTTAACTTTCTTGTTCAAATTGTTAACTTTCTCGTTCAAATTGTTAACTTTCTGGTTCAAACTGTTAACTTTCTGGTTCAAATTGTTAACTTTCTTGTTCAAATTGTTCACTTTCTTTTTCAAATTGTTCACTTTCTTGTTCAAATTGTTAACTTCCATCTTCAATTCTGAACTTTAACATTCAAAGCATTAAAGCAGGTATTCAAATGCAGAACGCATTATTGAACAACTTTATCACACGTATTCAAAGTTTGGACAATCACATTCTAAACTCTAACATAAGTTTTAAAATTGTTCAACAATGCGTTCTGCATTTGAATACCTGCGTTATTCCAAATTGAACTTGGAAGTTAATAATTTGAACACAGTTACGCGTTTAATAAGTGTTACAATTTAGGCGTTCAATAAGTTAACACCTACGTTTACAGTGTATGCCACCCTATCTACTATCTTCTTTACAAGATTTTCCTAGTGATCATGGTGACGAATCATCTCATACATGTAACATCCTACATCTTATAACATGTATGTATTGGATTACACACACACTACTGGAGTGTTACAGCTATTGGATTACACACACAATACTGGAGTGTTACAGCTATTGGATTACACACACAATACTGGAGTGTTACAGCTATTGGATTACACACACAATACTGGAGTGTTACAGCTATTGGATTACACACACAATACTGGAGTGTTACAGCTATTGGATTACACACACAATACTGGAGTGTTACAGCTATTGGATTACACACACAATACTGGAGTGTTACAGCTATTGGATTACACACACAATACTGGAGTGTTACAGCTATTGGATTACACACACAATACTGGAGTGTTACAGCTATTGGATTACACACACAATATTGGAGTGTTACAGCTATTGGATTACACACACAATACTGGAGTGTTACAGCTATTGGATTACACACACAATACTGGAGTGTTACAGCTATTGGATTACACACACAATACTGGAGTGTTACAGCTATTGGATTACACACACAATACTGGAGTGTTACAGCTATTGGATTACACACACACTACTGGAGTGTTACAGCTATTGGATTACACACACAATACTGGAGTGTTACAGCTATTGGATTACACACACACTACTGGAGTGTTACAGCTATTGGATTACACACACAATACTGGAGTGTTACAGCTATTGGATTACACACACAATACTGGAGTGTTACAGCTATTGGATTACACACACAATACTGGAGTGTTACAGCTATTGGATTACACACACAATACTGGAGTGTTACAGCTATTGGATTACACACACAATACTGGAGTGTTACAGCTATTGGATTACACACACAATACTGGAGTGTTACAGCTATTGGATTACACACACAATACTGGAGTGTTACAGCTATTGGATTACACACACACTACTGGAGTGTTACAGCTATTGGATTACACACACAATACTGGAGTGTTACAGCTATTGGATTACACACACAATACTGGAGTGTTACAGCTATTGGATTACACACACAATACTGGAGTGTTACAGCTATTGGATTACACACACAATACTGGAGTGTTACAGCTATTGGATTACACAGACAATACTGGAGTGTTACAGCTATTGGATTACACACACTAAATACTGGAGTGTTACAGCTATTGGATTACACACACTAAATACTGGAGTGTTACAGCTATTGGATTACACACACAATACTGGAGTGTTACAGCTATTGGATTACACACACACAATACTGGAGTGTTACAGCTATTGGATTACACACACAATACTGGAGTGTTACAGCTATTGGATTACACACACAATACTGGAGTGTTACAGCTATTGGATTACACACACACTACTGGAGTGTTACAGCTATTGGATTACACACACAATACTGGAGTGTTACAGCTATTGGATTACACACACACTACTGGAGTGTTACAGCTATTGGATTACACACACAATACTGGAGTGTTACAGCTATTGGACTACACACACAATACTGGAGTGTTACAGCTATTGGATTACACACACAATACTGGAGTGTTACAGCTATTGGATTACACACACAATACTGGAGTGTTACAGCTATTTTGTTAGGTATCAACAGTGACTGATCTTCAAGTATTTGGGAGTAACTTTCAACGTTTCAACGTTGAAAACCAGCAACCATGACACTTGATAAGCAACTCGCTGAATACTTTCTGTGAGAAATTGTTCTAAGTTCACAGCAGACACTCTTACAGGGCTAGCTACAACACTTCTGTTTCAAGAGTTTACATAATAGAATAACTAGGAATAACCGTTTTAACTCACTTTCTAGCAATAAGGCATACCTGTGTTGAGAACAACATGATAATGTAAGGTCTCTGATCTTTCTCCCCAGAGTAATTTGAAATATATATACATCTATCTTAACAATATTTCTCCTGAAGAAAAATGATTCTGAAATATATCTATAATTCCCAGAAAGTATGTCGAATCACAACTTACTTGTTTAAATGGTTTAGTTTCAATATGCGAGTCATTGGCTGGAAGTCCAGCCACGTCAAGCATGGTAGCTAGTTCCATTTTCGTCATACATGTAGCTGTTTCGACTTCCATGCTTATTGCCCCTGTCAGAGTGGCGGCAATTTCAGTTTTCATTTCGCACTCTGCCTCTGTTTTTGTAGGCAGATTTTCTTTTGAATATCTGAAAATCTCATCCTGTATCATTGAAGCGGTATCTTGATCATCAGGTTCCACTTTTATTGTTAAATCTTCCATTTCACGTCTTCATGCACTAGGAAAACTGAAACTGTGTAAACATAAATAAATAGATCTTGACAAGTCACCAATTGAATCTATCGATGATGATGATGATGATGATGAGACTTACAATATGTAGATAAAGCATGTCTTGTTGACGTTGCTTTGGCCAAATAGCGTAGTGTTGAAAATTCTCCCACTTGTCAATTTTGATACGAGGAAGATATTGAAATAAGAAACACGTGAAGAATATACATATATATATTTATCTTGCATAAAATTTTAGTCAATGGGAATGCTTAACCCAGCATGAGAAATCCAAATGCGGCATCAAACTGAACAATACAACCGAAGTGATATTAGCCCAGTAGCTTTTAAAGTCAAATCCATGTGATAAATCATAGAATATGAAATAAAACAAATTAATATTGAGAATGATTTGGTTAATATTTTCACCTGTAGGTTTTACATTTGGAAGATTAGTGGTCAAGTACTATTGTTTGACACTTGCAAATCAATTTGATGCGGAATTTGGGGCTCTTATACTCAACTGAAAAATTCTATAAATCAGATTTTCGGAAGAACCCCCTTTCAATAAACAGTGCTCAGCTGTAAGTTTTCAACGAATCGATGGATTTGCTTATACTTTGCAATAAAGGCGTAAATGAAGCATATATCCAGGCCCGATGGACATTTAATTGACTATAATGTTTGTTTTTGTTTCAATATCTTCCTCGTATCGAGAATGACAAGTGGGCAAATTTTCAGCATATATGGTCAAAGCAAAGCACAACATATTTTATTTTTTTAGTTTTTTTTTCTTCTTCTTATTTCCTTCCACGTGTCAAAATTGACAAGTGCATGGGTGAACTTTCATGACCATACTCTCTGCCATTGTGAAGGAATTATCAAGAGACTGACAAGGCGTGGAAAAATTCAATGAATCAGATTTTCGGAAGAACCTTTCAATAAACAGTGTTCAGCTGTAAGTTTTCAACGAATCGATGGATTTGCTTATACTGTGCAATAAAGGCGTAAATGAAGCATATATGCAGGCCAAATAGTGATCTCAACCAGGCAACTTTTTCCCCATAGAAGCTGGATACAACTTTCGTATTCTTAAGGTCAAGTGAAACTCCTGTGACTGAAAATTGGTTTAAAATTTCTCACTAGCATAGCACAAACCATCAAAACTTTTTTCTTGGTGATATAATAGAGGCAATGTATTTCCATTCGATGTCATATGTCATGGTATCAAAACGAAGTAAGGTTACACCCCCCCCCCCCCCCCCCCCCCCACTCGCACAAAGTTGACTTTTGGTCCGCCCTACGGTTACGCGGTATATTCAGGATTACTTTGCAAAGTGTCAGTCCAGTTTCTCTGTATTATCTCTTTTCAAAGTGACAGCCCCATTTCTCTGAACTATCTTCAGAAGCGTTAATAAACTTAGATGCTATCATTTATCACATGAACGTTGGTGCGCGATCGGTCCACTCACCGTCACGTGGTATTTTATGGAAAGTAATGTAGGCCCCTTTACCGCAAAAATGTTACGTTACATTCAATCAATGAACAAAGCTTTTCCTGTGACGTAATTTTGTTCGAAATGACGACATGTAAGGTCTCTTATCAGGGACGTAATGGCTGGCAGCATCTAATAATTTTGTTCGAAATGACGACATGTAAGGTCTCTTATCAGGGACGTAATGGCTGGCAGCATCTAATCCGGTGATTAATACATGTATGTTAAATGTTCCAGAAAAAAAAAACAAGTATTCACCTTGGCCTTCGTTGGAACATGAATCATTGTACTCACTTCAACGGAGTGATTGGTCTCACCGGAAAATAATTTACCAATGTTATATTTCTCGTGTAATCATCGTCCAACAACACAATACAACAGTGATGATTAATAGTGAAATAAATCCGTGCTAGTATTGCTTGTATTTTTACCTGAATTAACGACCGTTCTTGTTGTTTATGTTTCCCCATATGGTTCATACTTGTAAGTTATTTTCACGTTTTTGGACTCTGTAAAAACAACACATCAGCAGTTATATTACAGCAGTATTTTCCCCTTAGAAGGCGCTAGAATGCGCCAAATGAAGTCTAGAATTTCATTTTTTTTTCCTGGGGCGGGGGGTGGTGGCTAGTGTGGCGCGTTGTAGCGCGCATTGCTTGGATTCACTTTATATGAAATCGCACCCCCCCCCCCTCCCCTCGCTAGAAATCCTGCATATGGGCCTGAAGTGTAGTCCAGTATAACGTGACACCAGGCTTTCTCTTTTAATATGCTGTTGTTTACTGACCAGCCATGGTAGTCCCGTAGGCTTTCATAGTAAACACAAATCGAATTACCACCGCCAACATATCAGCGGGAAAAACGGCCCAATATGAAAAAATAAAGAATTTCCCTGCCCACTCACCTTGATATTTCAAAAGACCAGTACCTACTGCATTCATATCACGTATTTCCCAACTCTGACAGGTCTGATAAAACGCGAGTGCACCCTGGCAATCTAGAGGTAGTTTTCCTGCGACTGAATTTTTCTCGCAAATATGGCTACAATGGAAAAGCCTTGACCTTGGTCCTTATTTGGGGATACCACGTGTTTACACAAGTCGTCACATAGTGCGGGATACCCTAGAGGACAAAGGGGTCTTCCGTTATAACAGATTAAGTTCCTTGTGAGGAGGGATGAACTAAAAATTACTGCTGCAAATATTAGTATTGATGAATTTGTAAAGAATATGGAAAGGAAGAAATGACTAAATTTGTCCTGATCGGGTTGACTTTATTTCAGTTTAGTCGAAGCAGGGTCCGTTTTATTGTTATACATAACGGAAGACCCCTTTGTCCTCTAGGGTATCCCCGCACTATGTGACGACTTGTGTAAACACGTGGTATCCCCAAATAAGGACCAAGGTCAAGGCTTTTCCATTGTAGCCATATTTGCGAGAAAAATTCAGTCGCAGGAAAACTACCTCTAGATTGCCAGGGTGCACTCGCGTTTT
>JAVTVY010019590.1:0-76718 GCA_036873755.1 Hanleya hanleyi | reverse complement strand
TGGTTGGCCTCATACTAGTCTGTGCCCTATTCACCCTGGCGCTGTGGTATTGACACTATAAATACCAGGGTCAGACAGAGTGTGTGTCATTCACCGTTCGACATTTTGACCAAGCATGTCATCCGTCCTACGAGCCATCCTCCCCCTTACACCTTACCAGGTGGGATTATACGTTTATGAAGATTATGTGACTCTGGTGGAAGATAGTGGCGGGGATTGGAGGGCGTCCCCTGAGACTTTATCGAATACGGTGACACTACAGCGTGATGGGTGGACTAAGTTTAAACGGGTGTTGAGCGGAGAGTTAGACGGACACCTGATCCACCTGGACAAGGCCAACTACGTATACCATACTGCGCTCTACCCACGGGTGGGACGCTACCAAGAGCCGGCTCGAAGTTTCCTCCTAACTCCCTCTCTGTGGTCAGCCTTGGAGAAAATAGGCCCTCTGGTGGACCAGTTATTTATACCCGACGATCGATCACCCCACCAATTGGCATAGGCTCATGCTATCGAACACGCACTAGATGAACCTAATGAAAAAAAAGCGGATGGAGAAAATACTATATGTATAGAATGCGCAGAGGCTGGAATGACAGGGTCACCTCATGAAGCCACCCACACACACATGACGGGCCAGAACGATGAAGAAGAAGAAAAAATCCGTGATGAAGCCGCGGGGCCAATGGCTGAACCCCATGAACAACTACATGAACCCGACGACGATGCCATTGATTACCCCGCTACACTCAGTCAGCCCAAGGACATGACCACCTGATCCTTTGATCTCACGGGGTTCTCCCTATAAATACGAGAGACAGTGAAATCTGGTACCATTCACGTACTGACCATGACGGAGCATATAGTACTGGCGTATTTCAGCTTGACCCCGAGGTTTTCCTGCACGTGTATGCGGATAAGGTCGATATCATGGAGGAGGTGGTGGGAGACACGGACCCTACACAACCGTGCCCGGCTCACATTCGTCTGTCCCTGGAGGGCTGGACCAAATTCAAACGGGTGTTGTCTGGTGAACTGGACGGCGACCTCATCCACTTGTGTCACGATGTGTACATCCGACGCGGCCCTTTCTTTGCTCAATTGGCTCGGCTAGATGGAGGTACAGTGCATTTTACCCTTCACCTGATCTATGGTCTGCATTGGAAGATGCCGTGGTGGATGTGGATGAAGTGCTTATCAAGCGGTCATCAGACGAGTTGGACTGGTCATTGACCATGGCCACTGTGGAAGTCCACGAAGAAAATCAGAAAGAAACTCAGCCCCAAGATATACCCGTTATAAATAAACGATAGAGCCAGGGTCCATCATCATTTTGTCACCATGAAGCGCTGGGAGAAGGTGTTGGATAACTTATACTACAGTCCCGACAGTCCGGCAGCCTATAGTGCATTGTCGGCTCTCTATCGAGCGGCCAAACCCCAGGAGGTACAACGTGCCCAAGTCCGAGATTGGTTAAGAAGACAAGACACCTATACCTTACATCGATCTGTCCGTCGCCATTTTCTACGGAACCGGGTCATCGGGGGAGGAATAGATGCCCAGTGGCAAGCGGATTTGGTGGATATGAGCGCCTTTGCCAAACACAACGATGAGAATCGGTATATCTTGACGTGCATCGATATCCTATCCAAGTATGCGTGGGTGGTACCCATCCGAACGAAAACGGGGGCGAATCTCATAGCGGCGTTCAAAGACATCTTCAAGACCGGGCGCAAACCTTTGTATTTGCAAACCGACGAAGGTACGGAATTCCTCAACAGACCGTTCCAAGCCTTTCTCAAGAAACAGAAGGTGTTTTTCTTCCATACGTACAACGAGACCAAGGCTTCCGTGGTGGAGAGGTTCAACAGGACATTCAAAGGCCGCATGTATAAATATTTCACCTATAAGAATACAAGGCGGTACATCGATGTTCTCCCGAAACTGGTGAGGGGTTACAATCGAGCCTATCATCGAAGTATAGAGAGAGCCCCCATTACCGTGACCCAACGCAATGAAGCCCAAGTCCGGCGTGTCTTGTACCCCAGGCCATCGCAGCGAACGACGAAGGCGGTGTACAAGGTCGGCGACCCTGTACGGATCAGTAAAGTCAAGGGCAAGTTCGAGAAAAGTTACTTGCCCAACTGGAGCGATGAGCACTTCCTGATTAAACGGCGCCTACCCCGACAGCGGCGAGTCTATGAACTGGAAGATCTCCAAGGCGAAACGTTGCTGGGGACGTTTTACGACACGGAATTACAGCCTGTTGTAAAAACACAGCAAGACTACTACACGGTGGAGCAGATTTTGAAAACGGAACGTCGACGTGGCAAACTGTTTCATTTCGTAAAATGGCAAGGCTGGCCCAGTTCCTTCAATTCCTGGGTCACGGCCAACCAGGTGAAACGACTATAAAGCCAGACACCACTGCCGTCCTCCTTCATTCCACGTCCGACCCCAGTGCTATGGACCAACAGCAGCTGCCTCCGAAGACAGCGTCTCGCAAAACGCGCAAAGCGCAAGTGGTCTTTGGGGTGCTATTGCTAACCCTGCTGAGTGTGTTGTACGGAGGTGTGTTTTACGACGTAGCCTATGTCAGTACGTTACTTAACCAACTGAGAACACCAGCCATCAGTGAAACGGGTCTACAGAGAGCACCAGTCGTATCGAGCCCAGTCACCACTACCACCACCACACCCCGCGTACAAGCCACGTCGAGCTCTACACTTACACCAAGTACACCTACTACGTCTCAAGACCCACCGGATTTCATCCCTCACAGTGAACCGACAACGACGACGACCACCCACGTTGTACCCACCCCCAGCACCATCTCTGAACGTGAACAGACAACGACGACCGACGTTGTACCCACCACCACTCCAGTTCACTCGTACGAAATTTACAAGAGCGGGTTACCACGACAACGGATAGACCTCAAACCATGGACCCTCGGTGGCAACATCCCTTCACCTGCGTCATCGCAGGACCGACGGGCTCCGGCAAAACGCACTTCGTCAGGAAGCTCCTTCAACACGCCGACAGCATGATCACTCCACCCATTGCCCGAGTCGTGTGGTGTTACGGAGAATGGCAGGAAGCGTATGCAGCAATGCCCCACATCACGTTCGTGGAAGGCCTACCCAACCTGGCCGATTTGGAACCCGACACCTTGGTGGTTGTGGATGATCTCATGGCGGAGACGGATGCACGGGTCACCCAACTCTTTACCAAAGGCAGCCATCATCGACGGCTCAGCATCATCTACATTGTGCAGAATCTGTTCAGTAAAACAAAGAACATCGGAATATCAGCTTAAATGCCCACTACCTGGTGGTCTTCAAAAACCCGAGAGATACCACTCAACTGCTGCACCTGGCGAGACAGATGTATCCCGGCCGCACACCGTTTGCGTTGGAAGCCTTCAAAGATGCCACAACCCCTCAGCACGGGTATATGCTCTTCGACCTCAAGCAAGCCACCCCCGACCACCTTCGACTACGGACCGGCATCTTTCCCGGAGAGACCCACCACGTGTACATGCAAAAATAATGTAAACACACCCACAGTGGCGCCCCAGCTGGGGTTTGTGTGTTTGATGATGGCGAATAATAAAAAGAATGAATACCACAGCAGGGCTGACTTTGTCTGTGAGGTGGATAAAAAGGGCAGAGTTGTGGGTTCTAGCATTAGTTGTACAGGATGTCTGCGCGAGTACGGAAGCACGCTCCCACGCTCCGTGTATTGAAGACGGCCCCACCCGAGTTAGTCCGAACCATTGTACGCGGTGCGGACCCTGACCTTGTACGCTGTCTGTGCGAGATCGGGTACAACCTGTTAAAAGGCAACGTACCACTGACTCCGGCTCAGAAGACCAAGTTGGCCAAGCATAAGACAGGTCTCCGAACCCTAGTCCACAAGCGGGTCCCTCAAACACAAAAGAAAAAGGTGTTACAGAAAGGCGGCTTTCTCGGGGCCATCTTAGCACCGTTGGCCGCTTCCGTGTTGGGTCCAGTATTGGGTGGACTCTTCGGCCGACAATGAACCACACGAAAAAAATGGTCCTCGTCGAACCACGGTTCCTGCAAACCTCCAATCACCCTACCCTGTCCCACCTACGGTGAAGACCATAAACAGCCTCGATGGAGAGATGCAACAGATCTTACAGAGACCGGGGTTAAGCGACAGTGAGAAAGTACAACGGTACAATGAGACGCTTCAACGGTACATGACGTTCATGGACCAATACAAACCCTGTCTACCCCAGCAACAGCGCCACCACCACCACCACCACCACCACCACCACCACCACCACGTGACAGACCGCTGACCTCAGCACCGCTCCAACAGCCGGGTGAGGTAGCCCCACAGCCCCACAGTGGGTGGAAGACGAAGTGCTGAAGAGTGTACCTGCCTCGTTCAAGAAACAAGGTGGCCTGGTATTACAACGGATGAAACAGAATCCTAACATGACTTGGAATGATAAAGGCGAACTCCTGGTACAGAATCAGGTGGTCCTCGGCACCCACATGACGGATTTAGTGAATGATCTGATGCGTCAACGCAGATCGCACACCGATCCTCGAGGATGGGAGGTCTTCGCTCAAGGCTTGAAAGACATGCATGTACCACAGGAATTGGTGGGGAACCCCCACCGCTGGGCCTTTATGCAGCAAACCCAGCAATCACCGAGTGGCCCACTACCTTCTTGGGAAGTCGAATGGGAACCGGAGTCACCCCCCAAAACACCACCACAACGGGCACTTTCTTTTCGCGCCTATAAAAAAACACCCTTGATCAAGACACCCCACATCTCCAGAGCCGTGACACGTAGCAAGTCACCGCGACGAACACGACGCCGCACACAACCGCCCAAGGCCTGGAAGACCTATTAAAACCAACAGCAGCAGCAGGACAGCTCAGTCGCCATGTTTTACCTGACCCTACCCAGTAACAGTTCGCTGGATGTGTTTCCTGACAACACCGTGGCCAAGTACGTCACCCAGTTACCGCAACCGTTACATTTACCTGGACGCTGGGAATGTGCCCTCGTGGATGTCCAATACCCTTACTCGTGGTACAACGTGCGAGCCAATGAAGTGTGGTACGAGGTGACCTACGAAGGCAAAAACACCCGACTCACCCTGTCCGAAGGCCAATACGATACCCCCAAAGAGTTCATGGGTGGGCTGTCAAGACTGATGCATGATAAGGCGCTACGGGGGGTGACGGATAGTGCAGCACGCCTGATAGCCTTGCGCTTCAAGAGAAACGTGTTCTTCGATGTCAACGTACACAACGACAAGGCACAGCTTACCCTCACCGATACCGTGAATGTGAAACTCAGTCCTACACTACAGCAAATGCTGGGTTTCGATCTACAGACGTTCGCTGGTCCCACCCAACACCATGGCGAGATGCCGATGGATATGAAGTCGGGTATGTACGGAAACTACGTCTACTCGGACGTGGTGGACAACCACATCGTGGGCGATATCAATACACCTCTGTTACGGGTGGTCCCCATTAAAAAGACGTATGGCGATCAAGTCACCCACAGTTTCACCCATATCATGTACCTGCCCGTACGACATACCGATATCAACACGATCACGGTGGATATAAGAGATGACACGGGACGAGCGGTGGCATTCGAACGAGGAAAAGTGGTGCTGACACTTCATTTTCGACAAGCACGTGCTCCCCACTTTGCATAATGAAAGTACCTTACGAGTGCGATGCACGCAGCTATGCCGACTATTATGCCCAACAGGCCGGGGGTGGCTTTCCGGTCTTTAGCGGTGCACGCATGCAACGAGGACATGGACTGGGGAACATACTCGGCAGCATTGTGAAAACGTTCCTGCCCTTGGTGACGCGTGGGGTGAAAGCAATCGGCAAACAAGCGGTACGCAGTGGACTGCAAGTGGCCGGTGATGTCTTGGGGGGTACGGCACCCCGACAAGCCTTGAAACGACGGGCCAAAGAAGCGGGAGGCGTCTTGGTGGCCAAAGCACAACGCACCGTAGGGAATAAAAGAGCTGCCCCACCGAGATCACGCACCAGTCGACGACCGACCCAACGACGACGCACATCCAAGAAGACCCGGGATATCTTTTCTTAAAACATGGCCTTAATCCACGCCGAGTCCTGCCCCTCCACCAACAGTGAATTTGATTTGTGGACCGCGCCGCCCACACAAACCAGTGTCGAACAAGGATTATGGTGGAGCATCTCCCGCTCTCCAGCATCAACGAAACCGGGCCCATCGAGTTCACCATCAGTAATGCGGATACGGCCTATGTGGATTTAGCCCATACCTACTTGTATGTGAAAGCCAAGGTGGTCAATGGAGCTGGCACGAGACTCGCTGACCAAGCAACGGTGGGCCCGACGAATCTCTGGCTGCACTCGATGTTTCAGCAGGTGGATATTTTTCTCAGCGACAAACTCATCAGTGACTCCACCAACACGTACCCCTATCGAGCCTACATCGAGACACTGTTGTCGTATGGCCGAGAGGCTAAAAATCTCAGCTGACAACCGCTTTATTCTACAAGGACACGGCCGAGCACATGGACACGGCGGACAATGGGGGATATAACAAACGGAAGGCTTTCACTGCGAACAGTGCCTCGGTGGATATGATGGGTCGACTGCATGCAGACATGTTCATGCAAAACCGGTACCTCTTGAACAAGACCCCCATCAAAATCCGACTGATACGGGCGCCTCCCACCTTCGCCTTGATGGCCACTAACGTAGAGGGGCATGTAGCGGACTATAAGATTGTCATCCAAGACGCAGTCCTGTATGTCCGAAAAGTGAAATCGAATCCAGCCGTTCAATTGGGACACCTCAAAGCCTTGGAAACAAAACCAGCCCAGTACCCTATCCGACGTGTGCAAACCAAAGTGCTCTCTGTGTCTGCTGGAAATATGAGCGCCAACAAAGAAAACCTGTTCCTGGGGGAACTACCCAAGCGATTGATCCTGGCCTGTGTGGAAAATACCAGTTTCAGCGGAGCCTACCCAGAGAATCCGTTTGACTTTAAACATTTCGGCAACAATTTTGTGGCCCTGCATGTGGATGGACAACAGGTGCCAGCCACGGCCTTAACCCCGAACTTTGGGCGGAGGAATTTCATTCGAGCCTATCAGAGCCTGTTTACAGCCACCGGTCAAATCAACCAGGACGAAGGGAATATGATCAGTCGGGAGGACTACGCGAACGGATACACGTTGTTCTGTTTCGATCTGACCCCACCTTAGAGAACGACCATCAGCTGGCCCTGACCAAGCAAGGCAATTTACGGTTGGAAATCCACTTTGCACGAGCCCTGGCGACCACCGTCAATGTGATCTGCTACGCCGAGTTTGACAACATCATTCAAGTGGACAAGGCGCGCAACGTCCTGTGTGACTCCACCTAACATGGATACAGACCAGATAACCACCGTGCTGGAGAATGACCCAGAGACACGTAGGGTCTTTCAAGGGGTGTTCGCCCGAGATGTGTTTCCATTAGACCGTATGTATCCGGCTGCTTACGCTCTCAACACGGACCCGATGGATCGACCCGGTGAACACTGGGTGGCCGTGTACTTGACAGAAGAGCAGGGCGAATACTTTGACCCGTACGGCCTGCCACCCTCCATCCCGATTTAACAGACTTCATGGATCAAGGCACAGAGACGTGGTGTTGGAACAGTCAAACGTTGCAAAGCCTGACCAGTGGCGTGTGCGGACAATATTGCTTGTTTTACCTGTACCATCGATGCCGGGAAGACCCTTATCTACTATCGTACAGATGTTTGACGAGTACCCCCAGGCCGAGGACCGCGATGTACTCGTCTATGACTGGGCCGCCCATCATTTCAATGTACAAGCCCCGTTCTGGGCTTGAATCATTTCAATGTACAAGCCCCGTTCTGGGCTTAAGTTAATGACAAGCCCCTTGTTCTGGGCTTCAGTTAATGACAAGCCCTTTGTTCTGGGCTTCAGTTAATGACAAGCCCCTTGTTCTGGGCTTCAGTTAATGACAAGCCCCTTGTTCTGGGCTTCAGTTAATGACAAGCCCCTTGTTCTGGGCTTGAGTTTTCACGTGGTTGTTCTCACGTTGTTGTTGTTCAATGAATAAAAAAAAAATGAGATCTCACCAAAAAACCCTGTCTTGTGTGTTTTATTCTTGATGCATTAATGCCCAATGCGGAGATTCAGTCAAACTGAAATCAGTGGTGTAGGATGGGACCAAAATGTAACCCATCAAGTTTAGAATGCAAGAGCACTATAGTAAAAAATAGAGAGCCAATGAAATCAGCCTACAGACCAAGTACGTGTTTTTGGTCTAGGTTTGGAGCGGGCATTTCATTGAGGTATGTGTATACGGTGAGTGAAGAGACTCGTCCAACACGTATAGATTATGACTATACATTCTATGAGCATAATGCATGAAAGTGGCTTTGAACACCGTATTAGTCAATCAGTGGCCTAGAATGGAGCCAAAGGTAACCCATCCATGTCCAGAAAAACATTACCCGGGTGTACAAGAACCCAGATGTAGGCGCGGACGTCAGCGAAAGCAAACCGTGAATACCCCAATTCGATTGGCTGATTGTTCGATCGCTGATTGGTTCTTTTTCTCGACCGCTGATTGGCTCTTTTTCTCGACCGCTGATTGGTCCACATGGAACTGCCCATCTTTCCCAGGTTCATCTAGAATCCCCTTTTTTGTGCTCAAGCTCTGACTATAGCGATACCGCAACATTGTCTCATTGGACATTGGACCGTCTGACCTGGAGGTGACCCTTTGACCTTTTGACCCGCGTCCGCGCGCGCACTGCCGGGGATGACGCGAGATGACGCGCGCGCGCGCGCACGCGCTGCGGGGCGCTGGGGCGGGAAAACACCCCGGCGGTTGAACATTGGAACTCTTGTGGGTTTGGAGGATGAACATACGGACGTCTAAGGGAAAAATTGGAACTCTTCTATGTTTGGAGGTAGTGTTTAGTGAAAACCCGGAAGTGACGTGACAACCCACGTCACCTGCGTATATACTCCTGTAAAATAGAGCCGATTTTATTTCTTTGGAAGGGTCAAGGTGAATTGCGCTTTTTATACTACTAAACTGTGAAGTAGATTACATCTTACATAGGCCTTAAGGCCGTGATATGCATATGAAGTATTCTGGGGCATGGTCAATACTTTCAAATTTTCCCTTCGTCTACTACTCGCCGATTTTTTTGATTTTTTTATTATTTATTTATTTATTTATTTATTTATTTATTTCCTCGAGAGCTTTAAAATAAGACCTCACTCTACCCCATCGGGCCACTAGTGCTCCAACATGTCCAACCCGTATGGATTGATACATACCAATATCCCAGTATATGAGTGTATATGGGTCTATATGGATCTATATGGATCTATATACAAGCCTACGCGGTACTTTCAAATTTTTTTCCATCGTATTCTACATGATCAACCTCATAGCTCATAGTAAAAGCCATAAAAAAACCCGATCACCCCTATACCCATTCAGGCTAAATATAGCGGACATGATCTTCGAATTGGTCTAGTCCGAGTTGTCTCCCTTGCACCAAAGCGTATAGATGGCGCTGTGATTTGAACGACTTTATTATCCGGGGAAATTTTGGTGTTCAGTAGCCATTTTGTGTTTTCTGAGCGGGAGAACATTCTCTGTTGCAGTGTATAACGGAACTTTGTTCCATTTCGGTGTCCGCTGAGATGAATAATGTGATCTGCATCATGCATCGCCTGCATGTATACCCGTAGACTGTAATCGAGAGAGTGTGCTGTGTTGTGTTCGAGCGGACGCGTAAATTTGTGTGATATCAGACAGGAAACGTGAAAATTGATATTCTTTCACAGATTTCGAAGTGTAGACAGTTCTGGTGAACTGAACGCAGCCTTTATGTGCAGCGATTGAACGATGATGTAGGCCACCGAACAGGTTTTGTGGAATCAACATTCTGTAACACGCCTCCCTTGACTGGAGGGATTTTATCGGACATCTGCAGTACGGAACGCTATTTTGTTGCATACATTCGCTTATCGTGGCAGTCCGTATAATTTGTCAATTTTTGTGTTTGGTTTCGTGAGAGAGGACGACATTCGTTTTCATCAGTGCAAACTACCGCTCCCGTACCACAACAGTGAAAGCTGGTGGATGAAATTCTACTCCACGGGAACGAATGAATGGAATATCTTACCAAACTCTCAGGTAGGATGTGGGTTTCAGGGGTTCACCGGGTGTGACAATTTCTTTATAATGATTTGTGATAAAAGCGGGTAAAACCTAATGTCAAAATCTCGTTGAAGGTCACGGAGATGTCGATTTATTGCTGATCAGCTGATTTCCAGGACAGACAGACATTATCTCGGCTCTTTTCTCTTCGAAATTCTTATAATTTTCTCAATACAAATAAATATTTAAATTGACTCTGAGTTTTCTACAGCTTTTCATTTTACAATAAATGTCAGGGCACCTGTAAATTTTATTACAAGTTAAACTCAGGCAATTCATTAGTGTTATATTTAAAAATTTAACAACCTAACGCTAGAATATATGATTATTTTATTAATTTTTAGGCATTTTAAAAATCATAAAGTTAGTGTACGGTAGTCTAAAACCCAGGTACATTGGAAATAATTTAATTTTCCTGGCTAAAAAAAAAAAAATACGTGTACACTATGGATTAGTCTTATCATAATTCCGAGAAAATTGTAACGGATTTATGGAAAAAATAGGAAATTTTTATGCTTGAACAATGATAACAAAAGCACACTCATATACAGTGAGCATAGCTTGCACTGACTCACCCTTGGCGGCCATGCATATCTTGTACTCATTGACACTTGGCGGCCATTTTGTACCCACCTCCCACATCATGACACTTGGCGGCCATCTTGTACCCACCTCCCACATCTTGCACTGACTGACACTGGCGGCCATCTTGTACCCACCTCCCACAGCCCACTAAAAGTATAAATACGTGTATATTGTGACATTTATTCACCCATACAATCATGAATTCAACAAGACGTGCGCTGTTTACACATCACCCCGCTAGGGACCCGAGAAATGCCGCTACAGAACACAGAGAGCTGGTTAGCGTTCAGGAAAATGATGGAATGATGGTAACCACCAGTTTTCAAAGGGAATTGGAAAACGAAACAACCATCTTAACACGCAGTACAGAAGAATTAGAACAACTCCGGCGAACTGTCGAAGAAAATGCACAATTGGAAAGACTAAGGGATGCACATAACGCAGAAATAAGCACGATGGAGACCATACAAGAATCCGATAATGACACAACTGATGAGGAACTACAAAATGAACTGCCATGGTTAAATAGTAGACGTGGGCCAACGACAACGCCTGGTGAAATTCCAATGATTTCAACTACCGCCGAAACTCCGCCACAACAATGCTCTAGGTGTGAAGCCCAGATAACTCGCCTGAACAACTTGATTAATGGACTGAAAGAAGACCTGATTAAAATGGACGAGGAGATTCACAGACAATACGAACAACTGGATAAAGAGCAGAAAATATCACGCTGTAGCATATGTACAGATGACGAAAGCGAGTTTGCTGTTTTGCCATGCGGTCATTTATGCCTATGTGCGGGTTGTTGGGTGACACTGACGTGTGTAGGAGACATGTGCCATTGCACTGAGGCCGGCGAGAACCATCTCAAAATAAAATGTCCAATTTGCCGGAAACATGTAGGAGGGATAAAGAAAATCTACCGTGCATAAAAGTGTGGTGGTGTAACACTAACGGCCCTTTTCAGGGCCAACCATCTTCCCCGGAAGAGGAAACTTCTAAAAGCACAAAAATTAACATCAGACCCCATCATTGTTATCCCCAAAGAAAAAAAAATTCAATTTTTTCAATTTTTTAACAATTAAATATTGAAAAAACGGAAAAAGGGGAATTAGAAGGGGGACAAGGGGGAGGGAAGGTTGATGGCATGGCCAAAATTTTTTTTTTATTTTAAAAACAAGGAAAAAAAGATTAAAATGGAACCCAAAAAAAACTTTTTCATTTTCTATGTTTTTTAACAATTAAATATTGAAAACAAGGCAGGGAAAAAGGGGGCGGGGTCGGGAGGAGGGAAGGTTGATGGAACAGCCAATCTAGGGAAGCCCCTAATGGACCAATGGGGACGAGTGAGGTATCAAATTGAAGCTTAGGTGAAGGGGCATCTGATGCACTGGGTATGGGATTGAACTATCACCCTTCTGCGCATGCGCGGCAGTGAAGGGGTATAAAAATAGCCTTATGACCTTGAACTGATCACGTGACCTCCCCGTGAGGGAAAACCCCCAGAACCAAGTCAGTACATGCATCCCATAGTCCCAGGTCACGCCCGATTCACGCAGACCGGAAGTGACGTCATACACCTGCGCACAACCGTGATGGAAAAAACCCAGAACCAAGTGAGGACATGCATTCCACACAGGCAGAATGCAGGCAGGCAGACAGGAAGGCAGGCAGGTAGGAGGGCTGGCTGGCTGGCTGGCTGATCAAGTCAGGTCAGGTAAGTCAGATTGAATACACCCTTTCCCTAAAAATCGACTCCTTTTATACATTTTACTACTCGCGGCCATCTTGTACCCACCTCCCACATCATGACACTGGCGGCCATCTTGTACCCACCTCCCACATCTTCCACTGGCGGCCATCTTGTACCCACCTCCCACATCATGACACTGGCGGCCATCTTGTACCCACCTCCCACATCTTCCACTGGCGGCCATCTTGTACCCACCTCCCACATGGCGGCCATCTTGTACCCACCTCCCACATCTTCCACTGGCGGCCATCTTGTACCCACCTCCCACATCTTCTACTGGCGGCCATCTTGTACCCACCTCCCACATCTTCCACTGGCGGCCATCTTGTACCCACCTCCCACATCTTCCACTGGCGGCCATCTTGTACCCACCTCCCACATCTCACTCACACTGGCGGCCATCTTGTACCCACCTCCCACATCATGACACTGGCGGCCATCTTGTACCCACCTCCCACATCTTCCACTGGCGGCCATCTTGTACCCACCTCCCACATCTCACTGGCGGCCATCTTGTACCCACCTCCCACATCTCACTGGCGGCCATCTTGTACCCACCTCCCACATCATGACACTGGCGGCCATCTTGTACCCACCTCCCACATCTTGCACTCACTCACACTGGCGGCCATCTTGTACCCACCTCCCACATCTCACTGACACTGGCGGCCATCTTGTACCCACCTCCCACATCTTCCACTCACTGGCGGCCATCTTGTACCCACCTCCCACACATCACGCATGCGCACACCGCCCCAATACCGCCCCATTTTTTTTTCTGCGCACACTTATGACGTCACACAAGGTTCTGCGCATGCGCAGTGAGGCGCTATTTCGCCAATTTAGCCTTTGTATACTACTGGTGAGCATAAATTTCGTATTTGTTACATTTAAAGAGAGCTTATTACTGGAAAGTCAATTATATAATAACAACAATTCTTCAGACTTCATTTGAAAAAGTGCAGCAGGATTATGATGAGATAACATTGTGCTTGTATCATCTGCGAATAATATAATTTTCAAGACACTTGAAACAGATATCAGGTCACTTATATAGATAATAAATAGCAATGACCCCAGGATAGACCCTTGAGGGACACCATATGATATAGATTGTATAGTAGAGGAAGTATTATTAGCAGAAACAGTTTGAAACCTGTCAGATAAATAGCTTTTAAACCAACGATGGCTGGTATCACGAAAACCGTAATATTCTAACTTTCTAAGTAAATGTTATGATTCACAGTATCGAATGCCTTAGAGAGATCCATGAAGCAAATAATGATAAATAATTTGGATTCTTTAGCAGCAACTAAGGATTCATAAATAGACAGTAAAGCAAGAAAGTAGAACGGTTGGACCTGATTCCAAACTAATTGCAACAGAGAATAGAGAACGTTTCTAAGAAATCAACAACATTAATAGCCGCAACTTTCTCTAGTATTTTGCTGAAGGCTGGCGGCACAGAAATAGGTCGATAATTTTCCAAAAGTCTATCATGGCCAGATTTAAAAACTGGGGTCACTTTGGCTATCTTCAACTCTGCAGGTACAACACCAGTTTGAAAAGACAGATTAATAATATTGGACAATGGTAAGCTGATGGAATCGGAAACTAGTTTAACTAAAGACATACGTACACCGTCTATCCCAGCGGCACTGTTTTTTGACTCGGAAATAATTTCGGATATTTGAGACGGAGTGCAAGATTTGAATTTAAAATTATCATTAAATTTGCCAATGAGATAGTCAGTAAACGTTGAATTAACATTGGGAATCCTATTACAAAGTGTATTTGCGATGGAGCAAAAATAGTCATTAAACTTGTTTGCAATAACAAGCGGGTCGGTTATTTCCTTCTCGGCAATAATGAAAGTTCGAGGCAGAGAAGACTTTTTGTTTCTATTAAGTAGTTCATTAACGATGCTATTACATTCAGTAAATTTGTCGTGAAAATATGTTTTTTTTACCAGTCTTTAAAATATGATTAAGCTTATTCCTATAGATGCGATACTGTTTTCTAATAGAGCGACTTTTTTGTTTTAACTGTACTCTAGAGCCTATTTTTCTCACGGATTGTTGCTAAAATACCACAAGTAACCCAGGGTTGAATCATTACAGGCTTTCGAAAAGGTTTGGTAGAGACTTTTGGTGTGGAAGTTTTTGTATGTGCCTTGGATTATTAACGCAAAGCGGTAGATTTTAGGAAGCTGAGCTAAAACCTGTTAGTTGATTTGGAAACTATTAAATTTTTAGTTGATATTATTTATTATATTGGAACTGAAGTAAAATGTATTTCTCTAAGCGTGCATGGATTAGTATGGTGGCAGACATATGAAGTTCCATATATATTGCGTGTACTATATTTTAGGTGGTGGGTGTGTTTCTTATTTAATGTATCTTATATCATGTGTTTTCGTCCCGTTACTCTGAAACTTAGCTAATGGCATGGCTATTGAAGCTGATATGAATAATAGACGTATACTATTATGGAGTTTTTTAAAATCCATGTTGGTTGGCTAAGGTGTAGTGGTTCTATGACGGAAGCACGCTCCGGTTCAGAGCTATGACTTGCTCTCACGACGGTTAGACGAGATAGGCGTTAGCTATAGAATGTCACGTGTTTATCTAATTGAGAATTGAAATAATGTCAACTACGCAAGTTTCTAACGAAAGTCAATACTTGGCTATATCCGTTATTTTCAGTTTATTGTGAAGTTACGAATATGGGTTTATGTTTGTGTATGGCGCCTGTTCACCAAAAAGTATTTTGTTGGATATTTTTTCCGTAGTTGCAACGCGGCATTCCATGAAGTGGTGTGAGCGAAATTTCGATATCAAGTTAGGCTGTGCAGTGATTTTCGAAGGAAGCTCATACCTGGACGTTACTAAAGATAAACGTGCATGACAGTTATCTTGCTTTTACTTTTGAGGGTCTGCATCGTTGAATCTGAGATGTTCGATAGTGGCTATTTAAATTAACAAGTATTCACTAAACGTATTCATGCTGTTTATCTACATTGTACGTTTTTTAGATTGAACCACGTAGGCTTCTTGGTTATGCTTGTGCATTAAGTAATGGTGAGCTCTGGGGGAATTGTAGCTTCCCACTGTGACGTCATGATATATATATGCATTTTTGTTTTCTTTATAGTAGATTAGAGTAGTATATTGATGAAATTTTTATTGCTGATTTTGTTTTCATGAAATTGATTATGATCGTTTATTGTGCTTTAGAAAAATAACTGTATTTTGAATGGTTAAACAGATTTCTGCACACTTGTTTTCATCTGGTTAATTTGAATGTTGCAGAATGTTGGAAGTTCTGTTTGGCTGATTTAGATCGCAGAGATTTGATCGTTTATGCACAGGAGTTATGTCGAATGCCATATTAATATATTTAGAAATTTCAGTTTTACTTGTTTGTAGCGTTTCAACCGCTGCTCTGTTCTGTTTGTTTGTGAGTCGTTTTGCGAGTTGTTTCTGCTTCAGGTCTGTAACATTTGTGAGTTTGATAGTTCACAAACATGAATTGACACTTCGGTTACTAAAGTTAGTTAAATGTTTTTTCTGCATATATAAACCTTTAACTTTCCGGTATTGGGATATGTGGAATATGGTGTGATATGTGTACGATATTCATCTGTTTTGTAATTGTTCGACCGTCTTTATTATTGTCTGTTTTCAACTCGGTGTCAATTCGTGGATCTGTGGTATTTTGCTGTTTTCACGTTTCCATTTATTTCGCCTCCAAAGTTGTATTCTTGTCCTTGCCTTTGACCCCTCAACATATATATATCTGGACAATACGTGGTAACATCTGATACTGTAGATTATGTATGTGTCATATTTTCTAAGGACAGATAACTTACAACTTTAACTGGTAAAGCGCTGAAAGTTTGCTGTTTGTTGTTTCTTATAAGTCAGGGTAGTATAGCATTTGTATTTCCATTTTCCTTTCTGTTCCGCTGTATATTTGATTGCATTTAATACTGTTTTCCCCTTTGACTTTAGTCACATTGTAGACGTGAGTTTGTCCGTTCTTTTCTGTCATCTGTTTCACAGATGATGGTACATGGAACACTAGGTCGAAATCTGGAATCGTTTGAAGTTATATAGAGAAGAACACCTTGAGTTATACCCATTGCACAAGTCCTAACATCATATGGAATAACCCCCAAAAAGTCTACAAAGTGCTGCAGGGGTATTACGTTTAATGTCACACTCAGAATTATTTCACTCATATGGTACCAGGCAGTTGGAATGGTGGAGGAATCCGGAGTACCCGGAGAGAACGACCGCTCATCGGCAAGTAACTGGCAAAGTTTCACACGTGCACCAGCGGAGCTCGAACCCATGCCGTTGTGGAGGCCAAGAATGTCCGGTGGCTAAGAGTGTTCGTCCCCTATCTTCTGCTATGAAAAATAAAGAAATCGAAAAATCGGTCCAAAAATAGTAGAAAATGGCTTTCGAGAACATGTTACTGAGATGTTGTCATAACAGTCTTCTCTGATTCCTTCACATGTTCTTGTAGCGGTGACTCAAATATAAAGTAAGGAAATTTTCAACCGCCTACCCCAAGGGTTAACGAAAATAACCATGGGGTGTTATATGGCCCCTCGGGCTGTACTGAAGGTTGGATAATGAATGTAGGATAAGATACTTACTTGTATATGATGCTTTACCGTCTATTGTCTCTGACGAAACGACCTATTATGAACCTACTGCCTTTTATGGACCCACTTTGGTCTAAAATCTTATTTGGATACTTCTTAAATTTTTCTGCAATCTAGGCTGAATCAGGCTTATATGGTACGCTAAGAAGTGTAATCGGCCTTCAATTCTTCAAAAAATGTCTAGGTTTGTCTCCCTTTGGGAGGTAGGTTATTAACCCCTGACTTTGAGCATTAAAAGGCTCTTGTTGGTCAAATCAATAATTTACACGGGCTACCAGAAATAAGCCAGTGTCCCTCCAGACATCGATCAAGCCTTTCCTATATATATATATATAACGACAGAAAGAACTTAGATAATTCGGAGATAAAGTTATCAACACTAGGATTTTGTTATTTTTAGTTTTTTTAAGGCAGAAATGATTTTATTGGGCGTAAGATGACCTTCCACAGATTGCTCTTCTGAATCAGATAGCACTTTTATTGTTTTGAAATCCAGACTCTCTTTAATCATCTGGCAAATATTCATGTACGGTATGATTCAAATTTTGCCGTTCAGTATATACGATGAAAGGTTTTTGGCAAACAGAAAGAACTTAGATAATATTCAGATCATTGACGTCGTCTATCCATCTACTAAGGATTCCCCTTTTGGATTTGAGAGAAAAATCCGAGAGCGGGAATTATTCTGGATGCTAGAACTTGGGTCAGTGTTTCCGTTTGGTTTAAATGATAATGTTAGTGGGTTCGGCAATGCTACAAACCGCCGTTCAAATATATCCAACATTACTCAACTATTTAAACCCCATCAACGGAGACATCGCAGCCATGGTTGGCGAAAGTTTAATAGTTCGATGATTCACGATCATATCACTTTAAATTACTTAGTGGGTTTAACTAACACACCAATAGTATACATAGCTTACGTACAGTTCTGTATGCGTTACCTCTGAGAGCTTTGGATCAAATAGCCAGAGATATACAACAATCTGCGTCTTCAGGAAATATAATACCATCAAAAATCATTAAAGTATGTCAAGATATAGCGTATTTTCGATTGTATCGTCCAGTGAACATAATCGAAACATCTCAAGATCGGCTTTTCTTGAAACTCAACTACTTAGATAAAGGACTGGACATCATTAATTTACCTCGAATCCTGAATGATCCAGAGGTACGCAACGCTGTACCAAACTATTTCAAGTTCACAGAACCTCCTTGCATTTCATATAAGTATACTAAATCTATAGCCACCAAAATATTCAATTACTCCAATGCTGTCAAGGAGTTTGACTGGAACTTATACACGTCAGGAGGCTATAGTTGTGATTGTGAATCGTCGAACTTTATCTATACACCATGCAAACATATTGTGACTGGTGACCTTGATGTGGTGAGTGATAAGGATCTGAAATTACTCCTGATGAAAGGACCTAAATATAGAGAGCCAAGAAGAATAAATCTGAAGGCTGACCAGAAGATAGTCCTGTCTGCATTAGAACAGTACGCTATTGATTGATCTAAGCGAGAAAAGTTGAACCTACAGTACTCGCTGATTGGCTGGACCTCACCAAGAGCAAGGTCGTTGAAACAATCCGCCATATTGACAGAAGTACTCTTCCCCAAGCAAAACAAGTACTGAGAAACCTCAATTCGCAAGAAGTTCTAGCAAATCTCCAGAGTAAATTCGTCATAGTCCCAGCAGACAAAGCTCCGAATAATATAATATTCATATGTAAATGTTACTATTACCAGGTGCTGGTTAAAGAATTGAGTGTAGACATATCTTCATCAAATACGTCTACTTACTCCCAAACTGCATTTACTCTGGAAGATTTATTTAACAATCACAAAAAGTTTCTCAGGGAAAGAGGTATTTGTCTTCCAACCAATCATAGCGACATACCAAAAATATACTGGACTCCCAAAATGCATAAATCACCATACAAAGCTAGATTCATAGCTGGTTCTAGAAGCTGCACCACCAAGCTTCTTTCAACCCTATTGATGAGGGCCCTTCAGGAGGTAAAAGCATTTTGGGAAAGGTATTGCGCCACTATTTCTAAGAACTCTGGCGTTGAATGTATGTGGATATTGAAAACTCAAAATGTCTTACGGAAGAACTTGATGCTAAAGGTCACATACCGTACAGACATGTATCCACATGGGATTTCTCGACTCTATACTACAATCCCTCATCAGGACCTTATTGACCGTCTAAGTTCATTAATAGTATCTGTGTTCAAGAAAACTGATCGTAGATATATTAATGTCAGAAGCCATAAAGCATTCTTTAGCTTTACTACATACAAGAGATATCATTCATGGGATGTTTCTTTGTTTATAGAGTTGCTTGAATAGAGTTGCAACACAATATATCAGCAGCATATAGGTATTCCAATGGGTACTAATTGTGCACCCCTGTTGACTGACCTGTATCTGTTTTCTTATGAATATGACTATGTGCAGGCGCTTTCAAAAATCGATTCATTCAAAGCCCGTTCCTTCTCATTCACCAAACGCTATATAGACGATCTTCTCGCTGTGGATAATCGCTATATAAATGACGCAGGAAACTACAGATAGCCCAACAGGCACATCATATTTAGATCTCTATCTCTATAAAAATGAAGCGGGCCTTCTCTCCCGTCGACTTTATGACAAAAGAGATGATTACAATTTCGACATCGTAAACTATCCCTTTCTGGACAGTAATATTCCAGTGGGACCTGCATATGGCGTATACATATCACGCCAAGTAGCATTTTCTAGATCCTGTGTTAAATGTGACGATTTTAATCAACGTCACAAAAACATTGTTGCAGAAACTTATAAAACAGGGCTATTCCACCAAGCGCCTCCACTCAAAGTTCTCAAATTTGGCGATACATATCGCATGCTGATAGCAAAATACGAACGTAGCGTGCAAGATCTATAGCGCTACGTTTCGTAACTTGTGTCTAATTCCGCTTAACCCGGGGCTAGGGGCCGTATGAACCCATGTACTTCAAGATCCTCATGGTACTCATATGAATAGTCACAATCAAAGCGTGACTGAGATACATCATTCTTTGAATGACGACTTTACAACGAATATTATGGATTAAGAATACTGATCAGCGATACGGATTTGATATTTTTGGAACATCATGATGTCTTGCCGGCATCATTGGAAACTGTTGACCGTTTATCTCTTGCAGGAAACTAGCCTATGTTTATGTATACTATGATTGTCTTTTTGAATTTGGTGCTAATAATGTTATATGGAATATGGAATAGGTCTTTGGATTATGGACGCGGATATTCTCTAATGGACGACGGCTGGATTATGAATGACGGACTAGACGCTTGTAATTTGATCAATATATACAAAAAGAGAAGAGGGATATTATGGGGTGGACAGCTATCTGTATTCAGTATTGCAGAAAAAGTATAGAAGTGATCCTGCAAGTTTCAGGTGTAGAGACGAGTAGCTTCCATATGAATAAAAGAAACATACTGATAAGAAAATCTAGCCATATACCAACCTGTCTGTTCAGTCTGTGGTAATGGGGATGACGGTGAATTGCATATTCTTGTGACCAGTCGATGATGAGTTGAGGTATGCCATTGTTTGGAAAATCAGTTTGATGTACATTGACAGTTTTACCGATATATCTGATCAGGACCTATTAATGAAAAGCCTGTCGTGCAATGCGCTAGTCAAACTTAGTGCCATAACCGACATCTTATTTTAGAACGAAAAAGAATTATTTAATATTCGTGAGCAAATGAATTGTATCTGTACGTTCATGTTCTTGTTCTTGTATTAGTGTCTCATAACTCTAAGAGTGTCGTTTGTATATATTATAATGGAATTTTATTGTATTTTTGCAAATGCGGATACTTAAATAAACTATATATCGATGTTATAAGGGCACCATAGTGATCGATTTACATGAACAGCATTACTTCAAAATGATTATTGCTTCTATCATTACATCGTCTAACTAGCCTGTATTGTATTACTGCTCAGACCGCTTCTCTCTTGCAGGAAACAAGCCTATGTTTATGTATACTATGATTGTCTTTTTGAATTTGGTGCTAATACTGTTGTATGGAATATGGAATAGGTCTTTGGATTATGGACGCGGATATTCTCTAATGGACGACGGCTGAATTATGAATGACGGACTAGACGCTTGTAACTCAATTTAAACCACATAAACATTGATACTAATATAATGGCTTCGCAAGTGTCAACTGTATCTCTGTTGTTGAATACATGTGTACTACATTTAGCTAGGCATCAACAGCTACTGAATTATATTGTAAAGTTTAGCTTAAATTGTAGCAAAACGACGCGGGTAATGACAAAAATAAAAGCGACAATGGAAACAAGTTGAGAAGAAATCTTTACGGTTTACCTGAATTGGAGCGATAGGCAAGAGGTGGGAAAAATTGACGACGCCTGGTGACTAAAAAGCAACCATATGACTCTACAGGAAAGTATTCGTCGACACCTAACATTTATACCGGAGAATATGGTGGATTCTCAGACGTAGCCTTAGTATCTCAGCCGAGCTTTTATTGCAGATGTTCATGTCCATGTCGAGACTATGAGATATCCACACGAGGCCTAGCACCGGCTTAAACGGAATTAGATACGCTAGCTCGGGAGCTGTAATAACAGATCAGCTAAAAAAACTCATCTGAATTTAATGGATGAGCATCAGGGACGTCTGGTACCTGTAATGTCCGACGTCGTACGGCTTAAATTTCCCACCGAAACAATAAATAAGGCATAGACATGGGGCAATGTTTCATATAACTACATGTAGTTTGTATTGGGTTGCTGAAAATCAGATGCATTTGACACTTGCAGAATCACTATGCTAGTATAATGTATACGTGGTTTAACTTCAATATGTCTCCATGTTTGTTGGGAAAAAGTGAGTGGATTGTTTTTTTCGTGATGCCATAAATAATATTCCATTTAGCCTGGGATTAACAGTTGCTGAATATTTTATATAGTTGAGCTTAAATCTAGGCTGGAATCGATTTCTCCCAAACTTCGCGAAAGTGACATATGTTTAATACGACAGGTACAAAATAAAACACATTTGACCATAAACAACTAAAGTTGTTTCCACCATTCACGAGAAAATAGAAGGAATTTGTCTTCAAGAATCAATGTCATAGCATGCCGTTTATTTTTCGACGACCGTGTCAACAAGCGTTTACACGTGTGGTGCATTCTGCCTACGTATGCTCTGCCACTCTACCGAACCTTAGGCACGAGCCATGACGTCAGCTTCGTGAGCGTCGCTACGTCACTCCCACGTCACGCAGTGACGTCATTTTCCTCTCCACGTACAGCACATCAAGCTCTACCAGGCATTCATTACGTTCTGCTTCGCGCCTCTCCATTTAGCGCTGTAAGGGTCTCACGGACTTTGCCGGAGTTGACCCAAGGGCATCTGTTGCCACAGTAAACGAACATGATGACCGTCTAACGGCAAATTAATATCAGCCGCGATTCACCGATATATATATTTCCGCAACATATAGTTCTGAGATGATTTGTCAAAAAGCTGCCTACAAACTGTGTGACACTGCCGTTTTGTAACACACTGAAGATCCGTTAAGAATATTTCAAGATAAATATACGATTTGCGATCGGTAAAACAGTTAGACATAACAGTTCTTGGTTTCTGCAGGAATTCTGCAAAAGATGGCGAGACCCTTACAGGGGTAAATGCAGCGTAGCGCAAAGCACCCTGGGACAGGATGACAGCACATATGGCGAAACGGAACACCCGTCGAAGTGGGCAGAATTTGAAGTTTTCTGACCAGATATTCTTGCATTCGTTGTATATGGCAATCCCACTATCATCGAATATAATACCTATGCTGCTTCAGCAAATTTCGCTGCTGAAAAACAGACAGGAGAGAGTTTACCAAATCCATCGATTTTGAGGCTGATTACATCTTTAAAGGGGAACCCAAACGGTCTGTTTTCACTCTTCTCACTGTTGCGGGGATATTAATTGGTGTTTGAAGTATAAATCTGATGCCCAGGAAAATTATGCAAATGACTTTTTGTGATATCACCAAGTGAACTCCTGTTAATGAACTAAATTTATGCTGGTATATTCACACATCCTAAAATATATAATAGTAATCATTTTGAGCGTTATGCAAACTATATGTCATCGTTTTTGGAAAAAATCCATTTATTTCTAGAAATATGGTTACTATAGCAACCAGTTACTAATGACTCTATTCTGAATTTTCTGCATACCTCTACCCCATAAGTTTTCTTTAGAGTTCCTCTTTAACATAATGGAAAGCAATGCCGACAACTCGAAAAATAGAAGCGACAATGATAACAAAGTGAGAATAAAAACCTTTCGGTTTTCCAGAAGGCATAGATATCAAGGAAATTACTCTTATTACTCTAACATAATCGATACAAGGCACCAGTGATAAAAATACAGAATATTAAGGTCAAATTTACTTTCGTCGCGTCAGTTCAGCAATTTTGTGAACGGCATCTTTCGTACAATTTGATAAATAATTTATATATACGATCGTTTGCCATTTCGGATGGTATGATCGTCTTTTCTCGATATTTATACGAAATATACTTTGAAAATTTCTAACTTCTTCCTGAATCATATTGGCGTCATTTTGAGACTATTTGCATCATCCTAGGTGCAAGGTAACATTGATCAATTCAAATTGGCGGTACCGAGGTCTGTTGATCACATCCAACAGCCAGCACGCAGCCGTCAACCATAAAACGACTGTAAAGAGAGGTACGTCTTTTATGCCTTTAGATGTGTAATTTTACTTTGTATTAAGAGCAATCTCTTTGAACTAAGACGTCATATGGAAATCTTGCATTGAAGCTATGAAAAACTTGTGCTTACTCGCCGAGTCTGGAACATATTTACTCTGTGAATCGTCTGGCTATGTATAAATGATAAACATTTCTCTCTTACACACGTATCCCTGATATGGATAAATGGCAATGATACCCCACAGGAATACATTGTAACTATACTGCTGACCACACTTCCTTAACGACAATATCGCTTAAATCTCACGACAGAACATGAGCGGTCTAAGGAAATGTAGATCTTAAACGATCGTCATATGTACATAAAACCAAAGACAGTTACACTTGATATGAAGAGTAAATGCTACCCCATTAAAAGATCTTAGGACATGCCTGAATAATTAGATATCGCTTTAGAGTTTTGTGAATTCGATGATGGCCCAATGCGATAACTTGAAGGAGCTTAATTACAAGCGTCTAGTCCGTCATTCATAATCCAGCCGTCGTCCATTAGAGAATATCCGCGTCCATAATCCAAAGACCTATTCCATTTTCCATATAACAGTATTAGCACCAAATTCAAAAAGACAATCATAGTATACATAAACATAGGCTTGTTTCCTGCAAGAGAGAAGCGGTCAACAGTTTTCAATGATGCCGGCAAGACATCATGATGTTCCAAAAATATCAAAATCCGTATCGCTGATCAGTATTCTTAATCCATAATATTCGTTGTAAAGTCGTCATCTAAAGAATGATGTGTCGTCTACCTAAGTGTGACAATTCTTGAGAATTTGCTTATGGTCGCCGGCTAGCCCCGGTTAAGCGGAATTAGACACAAGTTACGAAACGTAGCGCCATAGATCTTGCACGCTACGTTCGTATTTTGCTATCAGCATGCGATATGTATCGCCAAATTTGAGAAACTTGAGTCGAGGCGCTTGATGGAATAGCCCTGTTTTTTAAGTTTCTGCACCAGTGTTTTGTGACGTTGATTAAAATCGTCACATTTAACACAGGATCTAGCAAATGCTACTAGGCGAGATATGTATACGCTATATGCAGGTCCCACTGGAATATTACTGTCCAGAAAGGGATAGTTTACGATGTCGAAATTGTAATCATCTCTTTTGTCATAAAAGTCGACGAGAGAGAATGCCCGCTTCATTTTTATAGAGATATAGATCTAAATATGATGTGCCTGTAGGGCTATCTGTAGTTTCCTTCAAATCCAGTGAAGGCGGATATATATCCTTCACTGCGTCATTTATATAGCGATTATCCACAGCGAGAAGATCGTCTTTTTAGCGTTTGGTGAATGAGAAGGAACGGGCTTTGAAAGGATCGGTTTTTGAAAGCGCCTGCATATAGTCATATTCATAAGAGAACAGATATAGGTCAGCCAACAGGGGTGCACAATTAGTACCCATTGGAATACCTATATGCTGTTGATATATTGTGCTGCCAAATTTCACATAGATATTTTTAATGAGAAATTCAAGCAACTCTATAAACAAAGAAACATCCCATGAATGACATCTCTTGTATGTAGTAGAGCTAAAGAATGCTTTATGGCTTCCGACATTAATATATCTACGATCAGTTTTCTTGAACACAGATACTATTAATGAACTCAGACGGTCAATAAGGTCCTGATGAGGGATTGTAGTATAGAGAGTCGAGAAATCCCATGTGGATACATGTCTGTACGGTATATGACCTTTAGCATCAAGTTCTTCCGTAAGACATTTTGAGTTTTTCAATATCCACATACATTCAACGTTCTTAGAAATAATGGCGCAATACCTTTCCCAAAATGTTTTTACCTCCTGAAGGGCCCTCGTCAATAGGGTTGAAAGGAGCTTGGTGGTACAGCTTCTAGAACCAGCTATGAATCTAGCTTTGTATGGTGATTTATGCATTTTGGGAGTCCAGTATACTTTTGGTATGTCGTTATGATTGGTTAAAAGTCAAATACCTCTTTCCCTGAGAAACTTTTTGTCATTGTTAAATAAATCTTCCAGAGTAAATGCAGTTTGGGAGTAAGTAGACGTATTTGATGAAGATATGTCTACACTCAATTCTTTAACCAGCACCTGGTAATAGTAATATTTACATATGAATATTATATTATTCGAAGCTTTGTCTGCTTGGACTATGACGAATTTACTCTGGAGTACTTCTTGCGAATTGAGGTTTCTCAGTACTTGTTTTGCTTGGGGAAGAGTACTTCTGTCAATATGGCGGATTGTTTCAACGACCTTGCTCTTGGTGAGGTCCAGCCAATCAGCGAGTACTGTAGGTTCAACTTTTCCTCGCTTAGACCAATCAATAACGTACTGTTCTAATGCAGACAGGACTATCTTCTGGTCGGCCTTCAGATTTATTCTTCTTGGCTCTCTATATTTAGGTCCTTTCATCAGGAGTAATTTCAGATTCTTATCACTCACCACATCAAGGTCACCAGTCACAATATGTTTGCATGGTGTATAGATAAAGTTCGACGATTCGCAATCACAACTATAGCCTCCTGACGTGTATAAGTTCCAGTCAAACTCCTGGACAGCATTGGAGTAATTGAATATTTTGGTGGCTATAGATTTAGTGTACTTATATGAAATGCAAGGAGGTTCTGTGAACTTAAAATAATTTGGCACAGCGTTGCGTACCTCTGGATCATTCAGGATTCGAGGTAAATTAATGATGTCCAGTCAGGATGAGTCCATTATTTCCCAGTAGGGTGAGTGTTACATCGATGACCATGTCAGCCTGCGGTTTGATTTGTGCAAGTGACCATAGCAGTTCAACATTTGAAGATAGAAATAATACTTCCAAACGCTAATCAGGCTTGCATTGTCGGGAATTAAAGGGGAAATCATAAACAAGTGTCACAGTTACAGATGACTCTCAAGGTTATGCTGGTTTGGATTTTGTGTTAAAATGTTCATGTGAACAAAGTCGTTAGATAAAGGTGGCGAGAATTCGATATGGACGACGGTTGGATTCTGTATGCAGGATATGATGCTGACTTGTGGAATCAAATGATTAAAGTGATTGTTGGGCGTGTTGAGCTGCGAAATATTATTATTCGTGCACAGACAAAGCCAGGATTTGGCACGCCAGGTAAACTTTCAGCGTTTATATGAACATCGGTAAAAAGCAAAGCCACGAGAAAATTATCACCATATTCTATTAAGTGGGTGATACGATGCATTAGTAGTGGAAACACAGATATGTCTACATCTATGACCCAACGGGTTAATAGTCTGCTTTTGTTTTCCCTAATGTAATCTCAAGGACACGGATGCTATATAGTCCCTCTTTATCAGTCACGATCTAAGTGTATACATGTGAGCGACTGTCGGTACATTTAAAATGACGTGCCATTACCCATGGTAACGACATGGGGGCATCCGGAGAATCAAAAGTATACGTATGTGCCAGGCGAAAATATTTGACGGAATCAACAGCGTATTATCGACGCCAGATCATCTAATAGCATCTCCCATATACGGATTCTCCTTTGAAGATTCCCCATTAGCAGAGAAAGGTAAGGCTAACTTTACCACGTCCACCATTAACGTCCGCATGGTCATAACAGGACATAGTTGACAGATGATGCAGGAAATACGTCAAATTAGTTTTACATGCTTCACTCACAGACTCAGACTCAGGGAAGGGGTGGGGTTACAAGCGTCTGGTCCGTCATTCATAATTCAGCCGTCGTCCATTAGAGAATATCCGCGTCCATAATCCAAAGACCTATTCCATATTCCATATAACAGTATTAGCACCAAATTCAAAAAGACAATCATAGTATACATAAACATAGGCTTGTTTCCTGCAAGAGAGAAGCGGTCAACAGTTTTCAATGATGCCGGCAAGACATCATGATGTTCCAAAAATATCAAATCCGTATCGCTGATCAGTATTCTTAATCCATAATATTCGTTGTAAAGTCGTCATCTAAAGAATGATGTATCTCAGTCACGCTTTGATTGTGACTGTTCATATGAGTACCATGAGGATCTTGAAGTGCATGGGCTCATACGACCCCTAGCCCCGGGTTAAGCGGAATTAGACACAAGTTACGAAACGTAACGCCATAGATCTTGCACGCTACGCTCGTATTTTGCTATCAGCATGCGATATGTATCGCCAAATTTTAGAAACTTTGAGTGGAGGCGCTTGGTGGTGTAGCCCATTTTTTATAAGTTTCTGCAACAGTGTTTTGTGACGTTGATTAAAATCGTCACATTTAACACAGGACCTAGCAAATGCTACTAGGCGTGATATGTATACGCCATATGCAGGTCCCACTGGAATATTACTGTCCAGAAAGTGATAGTTTACGATGTCGAAATAGTAATCATCTCTTTTGTCATACAGTCGACGAGAGAGAAGGCCCGCTTCATTTTTATAGAGATATAGGTCTAAATATGATGTGCCTGTAAGGTTATCTGTAGTTTCCTTTAAATCCAGTGAAGGTGGATATATATCCTTCACTGCGTCATTTATATAGCGATTATCCACAGCGAGAAGATCATCTATATAGCGTTTGGTGAATGAGAAGGAACGGGCTTTGAATGGATCGGTTTTTGAAAGCGCCTGCATATAGTCATATTCATAAGAAAACAGATATAGGTCAGCCAATAGGGTGCACAATTAGTACCCATTGGAATACCTATATGCTGTTGATATATTGTGTTGCCAAATTTCACATAGATATTTTAATGAGAAATTCAAGCAACTCTATAAACAAAGAAACATCCCATGAATGATATCTCTTGTATGTAGTAGAGCTAAAGAATGCTTTATGGCTTCCGACATTAATATATCTACAATCAGTTTTCTTGAACACAGATACTATTAATGAACTTAGACGGTCAATAAGGTCCTGATGAGGGATTGTAGTATAGAGAGTCGAGAAATCCCATGTGGATACATGTCTGTACGGTATGTGACCTTTAGCATCAAGTTCTTCCGTAAGACATTTTGAGTTTTTCAATATCCACATACATTCAACGCCAGACTTTTTAGAAATAGTGGCGCAATACCTTTCCCAAAATGCTTTTACCTCCTGAAGGGCCCTCGTCAACAGGGTTGAAAGAGGCTTGGCGGTGCCGTTTCTAGAACCAGCTATGAATCTAGCTTTGTATGGTGACTTATGCATCTTGGGAGTCCAGTATACTTTTGGTATATCGTTATGTTTGGTTGGAAGACAAATACCTCTTTCCCTGAGATACGTTTTGTGATTGTTAAATAAATGTTCCAGAGTAAATGCAGTTTGAGAGTAAGTAGACATATTTGATGACGATATGTTTACACTCAATTCTTCAACCAGCACCTGGTAATAGTAATATTTACATATGAATATTATATTATTTGGAGTTTTGTCTGCTGGGACTATGACGAATTTACTCTGGAGATTTGCTAGAACTTCTTGCGAATTGGGGCTTTTCAGTACTTGTTTTGCTTGGTGAAGGGTACTTCTGTCAATATGGCGGATTGTTTCAACGACCTTGCTCTTGGTGAGGTCCAGCCAATCAGCGAGTACTGTAGATTCGACTTTTTCTCGCCTAGACCAATCAATAACGTACTGTTCCAAAGCAGACAGGACTATCTTCTGGTTGGCCTTCAGATCTATATTTCTCGGCTCTCTATATTTAGGTCCCTTCATCAAGAGTAATCTTAGGTCCTTATCACTCACCACATCAAGGTCACCAGTCACAACATGTTTACATGGTGTATAGATAAAGTTCGACGATTCACAATCAAAACTATAGCCCCCTGACATGTATAAGTTCCAGTCAAACTCCTTGACAGCATTAGAGTAATTGAATATTTTGGTGGCTATAGATTTAGTACACTTATATGAAATGCAAGGAGGTTCTGTGAACTTAAAATAGTTTGGTACAGTGTTGCGTACCTCTGGATCATTCAGGATTCGAGGTAAATTAATAATGTCCAGTCCTTTATCTAAGTAGTTGAGTTTCAAGAAAAGCCGATCTTGGGATGTTTCGATTATGTTCACTGGACGATACAACCGAAAATACGCTATATCTTGACATACTTTAGAGATTTTGGGTGGTATTATATTTCCTGAGGACGCAGATTGTTGTATATCTCTGGCTATATGATTTAAAGCTCTCAGAGGTAACGCATACGTAACTATGTTAAACCCACTAAGTAATTTAAAGTGATATGATCGTGAATCATCGAACTATTAAACTTTCTCCAACCATGGCTGCGATGTCTCCGTTGATGGGGTTTAAATAGCTGGGTAATATGGGATATATTTGAACGGCGGTTTGTAACATTGCCGAACCCACTGACATCATTTAAACCATACGGAAACATTGACCCAAGTTCTAGCATCCAGAATAGTTCCCGCTCTCGGATAACTTGGCTCCCAATCAATATGGAATATTCTGCCGTTGAAATAGAAGCATCAGATCGGACATTCATTAGGCATAATTGTCTATATAATCTAAACCCGGTATTCATGTTCACAGTATTCCTGCATGCAGCCTGTATAACAAACCAACATCCACAAAGTAAAAGCCAGTGTTGCATGATATTTATAGCACAAACCATTTTGAAGTTTGCAAAGAGAGCTCTTGCTGTGAGCGAGGGACGGTGAATATTTATACAAAATAGGAAAATGTGTGAAAAGCCTCAAAAAACGCCACAAAAAATAATACACTTAGCTTGAGACGATCAACTGCAGAATTTTGATAACGCTGAAATAAAAAAAAACAACAAATAAATGGAAAAACAAACCTGGCATCTCCAAAATTAGAAGTGGCAACGATAACAAAGTGAGAACAATCTTTACGGTTTCACCAGAAATAATAGACGTCAAGGGAATTATTCCACTTGCGCTACTATAATAAATCAATACTTATTAAGGCACCAGTGAAACAATACAGAAATCTGATTGTCATGGTTGTTCTCGGCGCGTCAGTTAAATAAAACTTTCCCTAACGAAAACTCACGCTAGCCTTTGTACATTTTGAAAAGAGGCAAATCTTTTCCCAATATTCACATTAAAGACATATTCAGCTACATGCATTATACTTCAAGCAAATCGCACAGTCAGTAGGCAGCCGTCAACGTCTAGGCAATGAAAAGAGAGATTAGTTTTTTTTATGCCTTTAGATGTGTAATTTTACCTTGTAATAAGTCAATCCCTGTGAACTAGGATGTTATAATGGACATATAAATCTTACACTGAGGCTATGATAAACTCTTGCATTCTCTCCGAGTCTGGAACATATTTACTCTGCCAGTCGCTTCGAAAAAGCGTCTACATCAGACGAAGTGCGGCAGTCAACATGCTTGCAGTCATCCTTTACTGTCTTGTTGATCCATTCCCTCTAATACATCGTACACATAATCTATAGTATAAAATAAGTCATGCCTGTGTGTCTGCGTCTGTCTGTCTGTCTGTACTTGAAGTTTTTTTAAATCCGATTGTTGCATGAAGTCAGAGAATGACGTTGTAATGGAAATATATCAAAATGTAGCATCCGATTGTGGCATAATGTCACAATGCAACGTTTTATTGGAAATCCGATTGTTGCGAAACGTTGCAGTACGACATTGTAATGGAAATGTTTATCCATTTGTCGCACATAGCGTAAGATTACGATGTTTTATTGGAAATGTATCAATTAAGGTGTAGCAATGTTCCACCTAAAACTGTGGATTATCGAGAAATGTGAAGGGCAGAATATTGATCTATAGACCGTTCGTCCGCGATACTGGATCCGTGCATCTGGATCCGTACAACTGATTAGTGATGGTACCATGTGGCTGCAGGGTGTGATCGAAGTGTAGGGCATGACATCCGTCCGTGCCGCCTGGTTTATGCTAATGGGTAGATATGGTCGTATAAATCCCTGTGACTGTAGGAGGCCAGAAAGTTGTAGGTACTGTGTTGGTATAGATGAAAGGTAAGGTTATCTCATAGGAATGGCATGTAACTATACTGCTGACCACTCTTTCGTAACCGCACACTTTCCACAATATTGCTAATCTTATTGTAAAATATCACGTTCTCATAAAATGTAAACTGCAAACGTTTGTCAAATATAATACAAAAGAGAGTTACACCTGAAATCAGACCTAAATGTTCCCCCGGTAGAGTGCTGGGAATTCGAAGACGATCAGTTGCGATAAGGAGAACAACGACACATGAGTTGTAACAGTCTTGGCGAGTCCACTAGGATCCTGTACTGTAAATGTTACACCAATGACCATGTCAGGTTGCGGCTTGATCTGGGAGAGTCAACACAGTGGTTCAACTTATCAAGATTGAAATTCAACAAAAATATTACCTAACGGATTGTATAATCGGGAATTCAAGGGCAAACATGAGAAAGTGCTACAGTCAGAGTTTGGTGCCCTTAGTTTATGCTTGTTTGGATTGTGTGTTAAATGTTTGCTGTTATAGGTTAAAGCGAATACAAATCCATACGGACGACGGTTGGATACTGGGTGTGAGATATGATGCTTACTTGTGGACTCAAATGATTATAATGTCTGTTGTGTGTGTCTGATATAACCGACATATCAGGTTAACCCTATCTGGCCTGGGCGATTTGGGGTGTATCGCAGCCTTGGCGGAAAGTGCCCCCCCTATATATTTTCTCTACCACTAAGGCTAGAGCGCTGAAACTTACCACACAGTAAATTGGGTTCAAGCTCTACCGGAAAATGTAAAAAAATCCAAGATGGCCGCCATGATGACGTCACAATGACGTAATCTTCTCGGAAGCCATTTTTCGGCCTTTTTGGGGTCGATTTTTCGAAATTTTCATTTTTCAGATTTTTCTCTCGAAAAAAATCTAATAAAACAGAGAATAATTAGCTTTGCATAAATAAAATACTTTTAGGCAAGGAAAATGTGAAGAAATGGAGCGCAAAGATTGAAAAACACGACTTTCGCGGATACCACATGGCCGCCATTTTGAATTTACCCATGATCCTCTGCCCGGGGGTTATTGAAAATAGGCTCAAAATGACCCCAATAAGATAAGCTTAAAAGTCACCAAGTTTCAGCCTCCTCTGTGTTGTCGTTTCGGAGCAGCAGAGAAAAGTTCACTAGGGGGGTACTTTCCGCCCCCCCCCCCCTGGCCAGGTAGGGTTAAAAATGCGACAAATGAAACTGTTCGTGCAAGGTAGTCTTCTGTGCAAAATACAATTATTTTGTGACCATACAACGCCAGTATTTGGTACACCGTGTAAACTGTTACGAATGTCGGGTACAAGCAAACCTACGAGAAAACTATAGCCACATTCTTATAAATGCATCAAACGATGCAGTAGCAGTGGAAACACAGCCCAAGAGGCTAAGTCCGTCTTCATTTTCCCAATGTACTCTCTAGGACAAGGAGGCTATACATTCCCTGTTATCATGCACGATGTAAGTACATGTATATCGTACTATCGACGCCAGACCATCTAATAGAATCTACCCTGTATGGATTCTTCTTTGAATATTTCCAATTACCAACGAAAAGTAAGGCTGTCTTTACTATGGTGTTCTATTTGTGCCAAGTTTCCGTCGCCTTTTAAAAACGCGACGTCGCCTTTTGAAACGCGACGTCGTGTTTCGAAACGCGACGTCGCGTTTTTAAAACACGACGTCGCCTTTTGGAAAACACGACGTCGCCTTTTAAAACGCGACGTCGCGTTTCTTTCCTATGTTTTTGCATTGTAAAACTCGACACAACGGAACACCCACGTCTTGTTTGGCAATGTTAAAAGATAGGAAAGAAACGCGACGTCGCGTTTTAAAACGCGACGTCGTGTTTTTTAAAAGGCGACGTCGCGTTTTCAAAAGGCGACGTCGCGTTTCAAAACGCGTCGTCGCCTTTTCGAAACGCGACGTCGCCTTTCGAAACGCGACGTCGCCTTTTGAAACGCGACGTCGTGTTTCAAAAGGCGACGTCGCGTTTCGAAAGGCGACGTCGCGTTTCGAAAGGCGACGTCGCGTTTCAAAAGGCGACGCGTTTTGAAACGCGACGTCGCCTTTTGAAAACGCGACGTCGCCTTTTAAAAAACACGACGTCGCGTTTCTTTCCTATCTTTTAACATTGCCAAACAAGACGTGGGTGAAACACGACGTCGCCTTTTGAAAACGCGACGTCGAGTTCCGTTGTGTCGAGTTTTACAATGCAAAAACATAGGAAAGAAACGCGACGTCGTGTTTTCCAAAAGGCGACGTCGTGTTTTAAAAACGCGACGTCGAGTTTCGAAACACGACGTCGCGTTTCAAAAGGCGACGTCGCGTTTTGAAAAGGCGACGGAAACTTGGCACAAATAGAACACCATACTTTACCATCAACGGCTTTAACGCGTGCATGGTCATAACCGGACATGGTTGACAGATGATGTAGGAAATACGTCAAGTTAGCTTTATAGACTACGCTCGCAGACTCAGGCAGGAGGTGGGGGTAACATGGCCTCTAATCAATATCAAATATTTAGCGGTTCAAACAGAAGCGCCAGATGGAACATTCATTAGGAATAATCATTCGTCCATAATCATAACAGATACAGTATTCATATTCACAGAATTCGTTCATGCAGCCTGTATAACAAATCAACCTCTGCAAAATGTCTGCCATTTTGCATCATATTTATAGTATATCACATTTTGGAAGAGCCATTAGATTTTACAAATATACAGTTATGAAGGCTAGGAATATGTGGGCGAAGCTTCTTGAAACTGTGTATATCAGTGATTAGGAATTTGATCCATGACGATATTGATTCAGAAGAGCAGGCATGTCAGCCTGGATTGTTACCTCTTCATATAGGATTCTTTCCTTCTCTTGAGCACGTGCGTATGTTATAATAGTGCCACAGTTGTTGATGTACATGAGCTAAACACACATACATTTTTCTACCTGAAGTATGATGCTCCCACAAGCGTCGAGTACGTTTCGATAGAAGTGATCGGATTGGTTTTGTTTGTGATACCATAACCACTACATCTAGATAGGATTTAACAGCTGGTTAATCTTTGATAACGTTGAAATTGAAATTGTGGGAAAACAATTCCGACAGCTCCAAAAATAGAAGCGTCGATGCTGAGAGAAAGTGAGAACAACTTTACGCTATTTCAGAAAGCATCGAAATCAATGGAATTAGACGAAGTACGCTAACCTCATCAATCGATAACAGGCACCAGTAAAACAATAGAGATATCTGATTGTCATATTTACTTTCGGCGGGTCAGTCCAACAATACTTTCGTTAAAGCAAACTATGGCTAGACTTTGTAACTTTTGGAGAAACCCATCTTTACCCTATATTCACATTAAAGATCATCTTCTCCCAGACTGCGCTCCATTTACTCGCGTAGTGGTCCCGCCATTTTTGGCAGAATTCTCACAAATTCAAACATGTCAAAGAACTGCTATATCTAACTGTTATAGCAAACATGTGTGTTAAATACGTGATCAGATTCTTAGGGATATTAAGTATATTTACAATCGCCAATGCCACTTGGTTTGAAGGTAAATTTTTACAATTTTATCATAAAACTCTATGCTATGAAAAGATATATCGGTGAATCGCGGCGGATATCAGTTCGCCCAGTTAGACGGTCAACCTGAAGACAGATGATCTCGGGTCAACTCCGGCACAGTCCGAAACACAGTGACCACGCTAAATGGAGAGGCGCCAAGCAGAACGTAATGAATGCCTGGTAGGGATATGTCCAGCTAGTTGCATTATATTTCAGTCACAACGAACAGATAGTAACCTATAGATGTGTAATTATACCCTGTAAGGAGAGCAATCTCTGTGAACTATGATGTTATAATGGGAATATAATCTCGAATTGAAACTATGAAAATATTCGCGCTTTCTCTTCGAGTCAGAAACATGTCTGACAATCGTCTGTCTAGTGACAAACGATATACGAGATTTTGTCATTACAGTATAGTATACATTAAACGAACCAGGGTATACAACATGCCAAATTGCTTGCAATCATCCGATGTGTCTTGTTGATGCGTTTTCCTCTTATCCACCATACCCATAATATAGATGAAAGGAAACTAAGGTTATCCCCAGAGGAGTGCTTTGTAACTATACGGCTGATCATTAACCGGACACTTACGAAAATATCGATTTCACCGCCTGTGTGGTCTCAGGAAATGTAGATTTCAAAGGATCGTCAAATGTGCAAAAGACCAAGGACAGTAACACCAAAGATAAGACCTAAAATTTCCCCCAGCATAAGATCTTAGCATATGCCTATGTAAATAGATACCGCTTTAAAGTTTTGTGAACGCGAAGATGGCAATGTGCGATGAATGGTTGATGTAACAGTCTTAGAGAGTCAGCTAAAATCCAGTACGGTAACTCCTACAGCGCTGAGCATATCAGCTTGCGGTTTAATTTTGTGGAAGTCAACACAGCAGTTCAACTTATGAGGATAGAAATAAACAAAAATTCGATCAAGCTTGTATGAACAAGGGACCGTATTTCAAGATCCATCATAGTGTCCATATGAACAGTCACAATGAAAGCGTGACTAAGATTCATCATACGCTAGATAACGACTTTACAATGAGAATCATATTTATTAAGAATACTGATCAGCGATACGGATTTGATATTTTTGGAACATGATGATGTCTTGCGGGCATAATTGAAAACTGTTCACTCCTTCTGTCTTGTAGGAAACTAGCCTAGTTGTATGTATACTATGTTTTATTCTTTTAATTTGTTGCTAATGCTATTATATGAATTAGGTCTTCGGATTATGGACGCGGAAATTCTTTAATGGACGACGGCTGAATATTGAATGACGGACTGAACGCTTGTATTGTATCTTGGGAAATTAAATTGAAAATCATGAACACGTGCCACAGTCACAGATTGGGACTCCCAAGCTTATGCTTGTTTTTATTGTGTGTTAAACCTGTCTTGTGAACAAGGTCGTTAGATTAAGGCGGGGAGAATTTTCTATGGACGAAGGTTGGGTATTGAATGTAGAATATGATGCTTGTGGACTCAAATGATTAAAATGGCTGTTGTGTGTGTCTGATGTAACGGACATATCAAGTTAGATTTGAGACAATAGGAAATGTTCGTTCAATGAAATCTTCTGTACAAAATGCAATTACTTGTGGCGAGGCGCCGTCTGTAAGTGGCACGTCTTGTAGGCATTCCACGAACATAGGGGACTAGCAAAGCCAAGAGAAAACTACCACCACATTTTGGTAAGTGGATGATGCATTCGTACTGGCAACACAGCCATGTGTATATCTATCTATCTATGTCTCAACAGGTTAATAGTCAGACTTTGTTCTTTCTAATGTAATCTCAAAGTACACGGATCCTATACAGACCCTTGTTATTTGTCGCGATTTAAGTGTATATGTTACAGTCCTTATATTTGAATGGGCAATTCCCAGTATATATTTCAAGTTAATCCCTGGACAATGCTGTCTGGCCTCGCTCGCAGCGGGCGGTACATGAACACATGGCTCACCCCTTGAGCTGCGGTTCGTCATTCCGAACGCTTCCCTATGTCTTTAATCCAGAATATATTTTTAATCGACGATAACTGGTATATTTTCGACCTGAAGTTGCCAAACTTATCATAAATGTAAGCCTAATGGCCCTTTCTTGAAAAGTAGGAATATTTTATCCATATTATCATATTTACACCAGTTATCAATAGTTGAAAAACCCGCTTCATATTGGGAGAGATCATGAGAACAACGCGCACCCGCGGTGGCCCACGTGCTCCAGTTTCGGAAAAATGACTGACGACAGAATAGTCTGGATGTTGATGTGGTTACCCTAGTCTGCCTACCAAATAGTGCCGGTCGTTCCTAATTTAGGTGGACTGAATCTACAATAAATCGGCTTAATATTCAGCAGACATTTTCGTTGTATCCTCTCTCATTTAAAGACGTTGTCAAGACTTCGGTATCTTTAGAAGCCGGAACCTTTTGGAATCTATTATTGTCAGGTTTTGTGAAGACGATCCCTGTGTCTTGAGACGACCAATGCGTTACAACATCTTATAGATCACGCGCACAAGCCCTGTCGTCTTTAAAGACCGCAAATTTCACAATGGCGAGCTTGCCAGGATAAAGACAATTGTCTTTTGGATACAACTACAAGACCGTGGGACGACAGCCAGAATACGAGCTGCTGACGTCCCTTGGCGACCGGTCTTGATGCTGGATCATGTTGCCCTCCGTTCCTGGACCCACCGTCTTCCCTCTTCCTTCTTTCTTCTGCGGTCGGTGCGGGGAGCCCATGGTCCTTAATTATCTTCCAAACTGATGTCAACAACTGCCGTGAGTGATGTCCATCTCAGTGATAAAATTTCGACCCAAACACCGTTCATCCTATAACAGCGACATGTTTTTCCTCTTCCTTGGTGACGTGACAGCGTGTGCCAGAAACCTATGGAACCATTCCATTCCATGGAACAATATCTATACAGGTACAGTTTGATTCGTTTCATTTAATAGAGCCTTGTAAATAGCCGTAGTGATTGAAAAAAATAACTGTGTTGTGGTATATTCTCTGTCTGAACTTCCCTGAACTTTCTGTCTGACGTTGTGAAGTTCCTACTGATTGGCATAGTGCGTGTGATGAACAGTGTGTAATTTACAGGAATGGGTCATGCCTTACGAACTCTAAGACATTGTATTCTGATAAAAAACTTTCTTGGAACATTCTGGACTGAATCCTCTGACAGGTTTGTGAGCATGTATTGAACGCGAGGTTTAACCCTTAACTTTCTCTCTCTCTCTTGAACGATCATGTTATATGTGCCATAATAATGCCTTATATGAACTTTTGACATCTCTCGTATATTGTGCATGTTTTGGTGTATTGTTGATAATACTGCAATTCAATTCAATTCAATGTTTATTGTACTGAACACCTAGATGGGGCAGAGTACACTTTTAAAAAATCAGTGAGGTTGATGAATCAGTGATAAAACAGATAGATTGCATGGATTCCTTTGTGACTGATAAATTTAGTGATTTGCAGATTGATAATCTAGCCTTTGATGTTTGAACGAGGAAACTTGTAATGTGGATTCACAATGATTTTATTTTATTTTTTTTTGTTAGGATATCTGTCGCGATCCAGTTTCCATAATAGCTAGTGGTTGAGCTAAATGAAACTAGGATAATCAGCACGTGTACACTGATACTTGACATACTAGTGGTTTGTAGCATATGAATGTTTGGAATAGGCTGCTTGAAAGCCTCCTGAGTGGATGTGAGCTGATGAGCCCCCACAATTCCTGATTAGGCCATAGAAGCCTGGATATTTGGTTATTTGTTTTTTTTTTGTATTGTTGTTTGGATCCTCAGATATATAATGATTTCTCTTGCACTGAATTGGTTTGATTTTCATGAACATGTAATCTGTTGGTGACCTATTTTGGATTTGAAGCTGATGTATGAATTTTCCAGCAATTGTTTGTGTTTTGAGCACATTGTTTTGACATGTCCACACTTGTCATTAACTGGCACGTGTCTCACATACCTAGAGTACATTCATTGAGCAATGATAGTAAATATGGCCTTGTGACCTTACGCAATGAATATGGACTACGGTAATTGAATAAATTGTTTCCGGTATTCGTCCGATATTTCTGATAACGACCTTGGCTGTTCATAATGGACTATTCTTCGACATTTCATTATTGTTCTTGTATATTCTTTTTGTAGTTGTATGGCACTTTACCAGGTGCCATTCAACTTTAGAATAGTGGAGATATGTAAGATATGAGCATCTTATGATAATTGGTTTTCTACAAGTTATTCAGATATAAGCATCTTATGATAATAAGTTTTCTACAATTAAATATTGCATGATAGTCTTGATGTCATATATGATGCCTGCCTGTATGGTTTTTAATAACATCGTAATACCCCAGTTTTATGATTTGTTTCACATTTTCAGTATCCTGTTTGGAATGTTAAAAGTATAGAGGAATGTTTTTAACCACATTTATTTGTGAGAATCAATTCTGAACATATAAACCGTTTATGTAAGTACAATGATTTAACCTTCAGTTTGATGGATGTGGTATGCAATGTGACAGTTCTGTGATATGTCTGTCCAAATAGTACTTAAGCTAAGTACATCCTTGTCGGGTTAAACTGACATTAGAATTGTATAAAAAGGAATGAACGGCATATTGCAAGCAGATATTAACACCACGTCTCCCTGATGGTAGATCCATCTTGTATCGTTAGAAGCTCGATCATGCTTCCAATAACAGTGTGCTAACTCCAGTTTCGGCAAAATGACTGACTACAGAATAGTCTGGATGTTGATGTGGTTACCCTAGTCTGCCTGTCAAATAGTGCCGGTCGTTCCTAATTTAGGTGGATTGAATCTACAATAAATCGGCTTAATATTCAGCAGACGTTTTCGTTGTATCCTCTCTCATCTTTAAGACGTTGTCAATACTTCGGTATCTTTAGAAGTCGGACCTGTTGGACTATTATTGTTTAAGGTTTTGTGAAGACGATCCCTGTGTCTTGAGACGACCAATGCGTTACAACATCTTATAGATCACGCGCACAAGCCCTGTCGTCTTATAAGACGCGCAAATTTCACAATGGCGAGCTTGCCAGGATAAAGACAATTGTCTTTTGGATACAACTACAAGACCGCGGGACGACAGCCAGAAGACGAGCTGCTGACGTTCCTTGGCGACCGGTCTTGATGCTGGATCATGTTGCCCTCCGTTCCTGGACCCACCGTCTTCCCTCTTCCTTCTTTCTTCTTCTGCGGTCGGTGCGGGGAGCCCATGGTCCTTAGTCGCTTCACTTCAGAGTGGTGGAATAGTCGTCATCTTCCTTCTCCATTTTGCTTCTTGTGCGGTGGGTTATTTCCTTCATAACCCTGAAGTCTTGACGGATCTCGTCTTCTTCCGTCTCCTCTGGTGTTACAGTGACGTCGACGACGCGGTGGTTTGCAGCCCTTTCTCCCCTTCTATTCCTGCATTCAATGAAGTAGTCACCCGGACGGTGACTGGTGCCCGCGTTTGGTTCCGGCACTTTTGCTATGATGGCGTTCGCAATCCTCTTCAGTTCTTCTTCATAGCTCTCCTTGGTGACGTGACAGCGTGTACCAGAAACTTCTGGAACGATTCCATTCCATGGAACAATATCTATACAGGTACAGTTTGATTCGTTCCATTTAATAGAGCCTTGTAAATGGCCGTAGTGATTAAAAAACATAACTGTGTTGTGGTATATTCTCTGCCTGGACTTCCCTGAACTTTCTGTCTGACGTTGTGAAGTTCCCGTTGGTTGACAATAGTGCGTGTGGACAGTGTGTAATTTAGAGAAACGGGTCATGCCCTAAGAACTCAAAGACATTGTGCTCTTATAATTTTCTTGGAACATTTTGGACTGAATCCTCAAACAGGTTGGTGAAATGTATTGAACAATCATATTATATGTGCTATAATAATGCCTTATATGAACTTTTGACATTTCTCATATATTGTGCATGTTTGATGTATTGTCGATAATACTGCAATTCAATTCAATTCAATGTTTATTGTACTGAACACCCTAGATAGGGCAGAGTACATAAAGAATCAGTGAGGTTGATGAATCAATGATAAAACAGATAGATTGCATGGATTCCTTTGTGACTGATAAATTTAGTGATTTGCAGATTGATAAATCTAGCCTTTGATGTTTGAACGAGAAACTTGTAATGTGGATTCACAATGATTTTATTTTATTTTTTTTTGTTAGGATATCTGTCGCGATCAGTTTCCATAATAGCTAGTGGTTGAGCTAAATGAAACTAGGATAATCGCGTGTACACTGAGTACTTGACGTACTAGTGGTTTGTAGCATATGAATGTTTGGAATAGGCTGTGAAAGCCTGGTGGATGTGAGCTGATGAGCCCCCACAATTCCTGATTAGGCCATAGAAGCCTGGATATTTGGTTATTTGTTTTTTTTTGTATTATTGTTTGGATCCTCAGATATATAATGATTTCTCTTGCACTGAATTGGTTTGATTTTCATGAACATGTAATGTGTTGATAAACTAGTTTGGATTTGAGGCTGATGTATGAATTTTCCAGCACATTGTTTTGACGTGTCCACACTTGTCATTGACTGGCACGTGTCCCACATACCTAGAGTACATTCATTGAGCAATGATAGTAAATATGGCCTTGTGGCCTTACGCAATGAATATGGACTACGGTAATTGAATAAATTGTTTCCGGTATTCGTCCGATATTTCTGATAACGACCTTGGCTATTCATAATGGACTATTCTTCGACATTTCATTATTGTTCTTGCTGCCTTTTTGTAGTTGTATGGCACTTTACAAGGTGCCATTCAACTTTAGAATAGTGGAGATATGTAAGATATGAGCATCTTATGATAATTGGTTTTCTACAAGTTATTCAGATATAAGCATCTTATGATAATAAGTTTTCTACAATTAAATATTGCATGATAGTCTTGATGTCATATATGATGCCTGCCTGTATGGTTTTTAATAACATCGTAATACCCCGGTTTTATGATTTGTTTGACATTTCCAGTATCCTGTTTGGAATGTTAAAAGTATGGAGGAATGTTTTTAACCACATTTATTTGTGAGAATCAATTCTGAACATATAAATCGTTTATGTAAGTACAATGATTTAACCTTCAGTTTGATGGATGTGGTATGCAATGTGACAGTTCTGTGATATGTCTGTCCAAATAGTACTTAAGCTAAGTACATCCTTGTCGGGTTAAACTGACATTAGAATTGTATAAAAAGGAATGAACGGCATATTGCAAGCAGATATTAACACCACGTCTCCCTGATGGTAGATCCATCTTGTATCGTTAGAAGCTCGATCATGCTTCCAATAACAGTGTGCTAACTTCAGTTTCGGCAAAATGACTGACTACAGAATAGTCTGGATGTTGATGTGGTTACCCTAGTCTGCCTGTCAAATAGTGCCGGTCGTTCCTAATTTAGGTGGATTGAATCTACAATAAATTGGCTTAATATTCAGCAGACGTTTTCGTTGTATCCTCTCTCATCTTTAAGACGTTGTCAATACTTCGGTATCTTTAGAAGTCGGACCTGTTGGGCTATTATTGTTTAAGGTTTTGTGAAGACGATCCCTGTGTCGTGAGACGACCAATGCGTTACAACATCTTATAGATCACGCGCACAAGCCCTGTCGTCTTATAAGACGCGCAAATTTCACAATACGTTAGTTTCCTGCGTAGGCTTATTTTCTGAAAGAAAAAAAATCAGTTTTCAGTGAAGCTGGCAAGACCGTTCGCCATATGTATGAAACTTTTATTCAATTGTACATAGCTTTTCAACAATACATTCAATGTGTTAAATAAAATATTTAGAAGATATCTCAGCAGCTGACACAGCGCTCTAATTTGAGTATCGATGAAGAATCCCTAGTATTATATGGATCTTATACACGTGCATTCACTTCCATCAGCTAAAACTGACAGACAATAATTTGTGAAATTTAGTCTACAAAAGAAACAAAATTATTGCAGATTTGCTTGACCAGAGATATTTGTCAGCTCTAATCCCCCACTTGCACAAGATTCAAATTATTCCTTTAACATTATACAGAGGACCCGGAGTGTATGCTGCATCAATATCACTGGTGGTCTTGCGCATTTCAGTATAGAGCTCGTTTTTGTGATATTCTTTCCACAAGCAACCCGTGGTATAAAACAATTACGAACAAACCCCGGATTGGATTGTGTAAAAGTACAAGATGCAAACCCCCCAAAATGCAGGTAACCATATCTGCCAATCTAATTACCATTAAATGCTATATGCTCCACCATTTGGATATTTGGCTTGTGAGATCCAACCGGTTTGCAGTAACTCGAGCGTCAACCAGTCCTGAGAACTAATCATGGTGCTTTGAAGCGGGCATTAATGGTAGGGTAATTTTGGTTGGCCCAGTCGAATTACACGCCATGCTGGTGGGATATCTTTTGATTTTTCCTCGGTTCAGCAATCGTGGCGCCATATGGACGGGTCTTCGGATATAATCTAAGAGTAAGCGGAGGCGGCGACTCTATCCCTCCTCCGCGACTGCAAGTGGATTAGTCCGAAAACGACCGTGATGACATAAGGCTGTTAATTCATGGGCTCTCTGATTCGTTTGAAATAAGTATGGTCATATACATGTATAGCGACATATGGGATTGGGGAACATTCATAGGATATTAATGATTAAGATTGCCAGCACTGCATGCAGATGTGAGCAGTACAGGTATTTCTCGAACCGTCCGTTTAAAATGAGAGCCACTGAACGGAAGGCGTTCGTGAGTAATACGCCACCTTCGTGATATCTCGGTTTATTTTGACGAAGGTCTAGTTTATGCGGAGAAAACGATGGAAGAAAAACTCTTTGAAGTTCCGAGATCGAGTTGTCTCGTTTTTAAGTTATGATTAAATAATCACGAATGATCTATGAATCCAGCAAACTTAATAATTAACAAATCTTGTCAGATATAAACTTTCTGACAGATCAAATTTAATGAAACTCTACGTCAGCTATCTTATATCGAATCGACCTCATTATTTTCCCGAAATCATGTTTTCCAGATATAATTTCTGGGAATGTTATAAAGGGGATTTTCATAATCATTCTGCATTTCAGGAAGGAATTAATGTACTTGTATTAAGCATACATAGATGATCAACACCTCAAACTTGTAAATATCGAATCACTCTACATAATTTTTTTATATCATTATTAAGGATATAAATAAAGATTGCCGTGTGCTAAAAATCGCACTATATAAGAAAAACCTGTATATACAAAGTTAATGAACTTCAATTGTCTGAAAAGCCTTTCGCTATCTGCTAACCTATGATAATTGTTTGTGTTCAATTATGCCAAATTTTATATCTCTCCGCCCCCCCCCCCCAACTATTTATTCCAGGACCATGACTGGTTAACTATAAGCATTTATTAGCAATTTGATAAAACCGTTATATTTTAACGTTTAGCATCTACATGCCATGTAACCAAGTACCGTAAAATATACGGTATATTACCGTAACATCGACGGTAATATACCACGTATTCAACAAAACGGTAGAATACCGTCATTCACAGTCAAAATACGGTAGAAAACCGTAACCTGGAATAAGGTCACGTATGGTGATCGCATGACCTATTAACCCTGCATCACGTGACGGCATTAGCTCCTCACCAAATTAAATGCCTTTGTTTGAGTCCAGCCATAGTTCATGCTATAATCTTTATTCATGTCGTACCATCTCAACACTGGCAAACAGGAAAAGTGTGTATCAATGCCACCATGGTGTAGACAAACACTTTGGGTCTTACATGAAGCACCTAATAACGACAACAGGCTGGGCGGTTAGGAAAAAGCGTAATCGCTATGAACGAAACTTCAGTTTGTGTGTTTCAGTCACTGAGTCAATTGCGTACAATAATAGTAAGACAGGAGATCACGTTGTATGTAATGTTGAACCAGACTACAAAGATGCAGACTATGCTACAACAATACGGTGTGGATTTATGGTGACCGGTACCATAAATTTATATGAGGGTGGGTTTGTCGCTGTCCATACCGAAATAAAGATTTATACAATAAATATTTTACTCTAAAGCCGTAAAATTGCCGGTATGTCACTGTACATTTTACGGTGACCGTTATTTTTACGGTAGATGTTTGGCACCCTGAGCTAGCGGTATTCTACCGCAAAAATTTCGGGCGATTGCTACAGTGCTGCATGCTCATCTTGGTAACGTTCACCATAGGTGCCCAATATCGGTGTTATCAAATGCTTTCGAAATGTGCTCCGGCTATGTGAAGCAAATAATACGTTTAAATTATATATATTTTCAGCAAATATCTTTTGGTTTTACTGAAGCATCAATAATAATTCAAATGGATTGCGCGACGTTTTGAATAAAACAATTACATTTCCATAACCTTCACTTATCTGTATCACGCTATCAAATATTTTTCAACTGTGATATTATATTTTGCTATTTGGTGGCTGTTTAGTTAATAAAATACATTTGTTTGATTAAATTTGTCTATGTAGTATAAATTTGCTTATATATTAATTATGTGAGCCATCGTTCCATACAATAGGAAATATATGATGAATAGTATTGTTACATTTGATTTCCTGCGAGGTATATATCTCACAGCATGAAATATAACCGAAATATTTATCAACTCACGTGCGGTATATGAAAAGTCTGAAAATTAATCGGTTTGATTTGCACCTGATGTTCTAGTGTGGCATATATAATTGCATATAATATAATTATTTGCATATATTTGTAATATGTACGACTTGCTGTGTCATAAGGGCCTGTCCAAGCTGCACTATCTAATGTCTACATATGGCAAATATAACAGCAAATGTATGGCACATATAAGTGAAATATATGGCAAATGATGCACATTTACAAACGCTGGCAAATGATGAAGCAACGACATTTATTTACTACAGTAGGTAAAACAGTATCATCCATATATTGTCTTTATTTGTCTATATTTGTCTTTCCATTCAAACACCAGGCTCCCGAAGTGTATGTTAGAAACATGCAAATTATATCCGCATATATTAAAATTTACAGGTCGATTTAAAGTTTTGTAAATATAACAGTTATTTTCACCTTACATTCAGTGGTGATGTTAAATAATTTCAAATCAAAATGTTCGTGTAGGGATCGTTGCTTATTTCTATTAGGCACCGTTTCCAATTATCGTTCGCGAATGAATCGTTTTTTTCGTCAAATTTTCTCGATGTCGCGATTTTCCAAGGCGCGAGGGAATGGTTTTTTTCTCCAAAATAAACGATTCATTCGCGATCGCTGTTCGAATCGTTTTTTTTCTGTTGGCAATCGTTTTTCAATCGAGAAAATTCTCGCGAATAAAAAGCGATATCGCGATTCAATCGCTTTTTAATCGAGAAAATTTAAACGATTGAAAAAAAACGATTGAGGATTATAGCCGAAAGTAGTACGCCATTGGTTCAGCCTGACTGACCCGCACACACGTTCGAGTTTCTAACACTTCAGTCAGACTATATAAAGTTCTAGTGTAAAACTATAGCGTGTTTCTGTACAGTTGGCGGTTATATAGATACGATGGGGATATTGAAAGAAATGGAAAAAAATATCTATACATATACATAGGAATAATGGTTATGCATATAATTATAACTTTATATTTACATATATTTTGTACGGAACACAGGCCCAGATATGGTCAGATTGGCTCATTTACACTTGCAATTTCGTCGATTTCTGTGTTTTAAAGCCGGTATTATTCCAGATTTCTTGTGTAGTATTTTCGTGAACGTTTTTGGCATCTGTGCGGGCTGAAATTTTGAGTTGATTCGTCAGATTTTCGCTGTACGCGTGGTTTTTTGTCCTACGATCGCCATTTTCCTTGTGTAGATAGATGGCGCTGTATTGAATATAACATTGTCATACGGGGCCTTTGAGTCTTCGAAAGCACTTAATTATTAATATATAGCGCGGGCTATTTGTAAAAATTTTCACAACTGGTTAATCCAGTAAGAGATGAAATTATATAATATTCAGTTGGTTTTTGGCTTGAGCTTCGCTTTGGAATCATTCATAGTTCATTGATCAAAATATAAAATTAAAATAAAAAGTATTGTACATATGCGAATCCAACCGTTATATGCGATTCAATCACCATTGTGATATGTATTTGATATAAATATGAAATCACTGCCGCGAATATTCTTATAATAAATAAAATTAACTTGATGGTGATTTTTTGAATTTACTCACATCTCAATAGTTTAAAAATTGTACCAAAACATGAATGGATACCCTTTCCTAATGTATGTTTTACAAAATATACATATTTAATTACACTATTTTTCACCTTAATTAGGGCTAAGCTGTTCCGGGTTATCGCCATGCGCCCATTCACACCTCTATCAAGCATGTGCCGTAATCATTCTGATATAAATGCAATCAACGACGAACTCAACAGGAAGCATGGTACAGGTATATGTATAGATATTTCCAGCATACGCCCTACTTCGGCTTGTAGGAGACTATAGAACGTGAATCATATATATTATTCAGTTATCTTACGCATTTATACAGTATAGTATAGTAATATAGGTTTTTCCATCGACAAATCCGCAATCAACATTACATGTAGTTCCCAGTTCGCGGATAGAGCGGCGTACGACGGCAACACGGCCTATGTGTCAAATATCACTCCGCCTCACGATTCTCTCGCGCCTTGAAAAAAACGATTCTCTCGCGATTGAAGATTCGCGATCAAGAACGGATCGCGCATGGGTAAACGATTCAAAAACGATATCGCGAGAGAATGGTTTTTTCCAGAAAAGGTTCAATCGTTTTTTTCTCATTTTTTTTCTCGATATCCTCGCGACTGATTCGCGACTGATCGTTTTTCAATCGAGAAAATTGAAGAAAAATCGCGACTGAAGAAAAAACGATTAATGGAAACGATCCCTAAGCGAATTGTCGTTTGGTATATTTCTTGCGCTTTCTATTGGTCACACACTGACGAGTCACACCGTCCACAGTTTGAAATCCTTGTAATTGTTACCAGTTTGTCACTCTTTACAATCTTCAATAACTAATAGGCATGTCTGCGTACCATAATGCATACGACTCTCAGAACAGTTTAATATAAACTAGAAAAAGGTAACTCCGAATATTGAAGTCATGGTGATATCTCATCACCGAGTATATAATAAAATTCTATATTTCATACCATACTATATTGGATATTGACCTATTTATGCTGCGTACCATAATTCTGTAGAATACCGTGTTCTGCAGTCAGGCGACAAGATCCAGTCTGAACGACTATAAAGTCGGTTCACCTGGCGCGACCTAGTTAATCTGTTACCAGGCATCGAAATTGATTTTACCTTCCTGGTTGATGTTCGGGTCAAACAGACCTTTTCGAGACTTAATTGCAGTGCATTGTGCCGAACCCTGCAATTGAAACAGTGACAGGTATTCACAGCCATGTGTCGTGATCATCGCAGATTATAGTTATTCGAGTTTTTGTTTATTTGGATACATAAGTAGGGTATAGAATAGTGTAAAATTATATGCTAAGTTTTGAAATAGCTTACAATTCAAATATGTGTGCTTTGAGCTGAATCTATGCATATAGCTCGCAACAGTCGACGATGCCAAAAAGGGGAATCGGCAAAAATTCCAGCCAAGAAACGCTAAACTGAAATAGCGAGATTCAGTCAAAATACATATGCCCCAAATAATGCGGGGGGGGGAGCTATTATAGCCCCCCCCCCCCCTATATGGCTAAAACATTTCGGTTCTTTCAACAGCGTTAACTTTCAACATTAGCATATTACTTTTAGAATTACAACGGAATGTTCATCCCATCGCAATAAAGAATTTTTATGGCAGTATTCTGCTCTTGTCCATTACAGTGAACGTGTTGGTGGAATGCACACAGCGGAACGGTCCCTTTGATAGCTAACCCTGGAAATTACCTTTGCTTCACGAGATTGTGGGTAGTAAAACAATATAATCATACAATTAAATGCCTCCCTTTTTTGGACATGTGAATCTGTATGTTACACGAAATGTGGAGGCAGACCGTGTTTATCTTATAGAGAGTACAGTTCGTGTGGTGTTATATAGCGATTCGGACACAAAAGCGTTGTATTATATATTCCATTTCCTTGTCTGGCCTCCTCGCTATGTGAATAATCGCAATTAGTCCGGTGGCTAAAGGTCACGATCATGGCTGACTGGAGTAAAACACCATATTTTGCATAGGGGCTCATTTGGGAATAAGGAATGATCTCAGAAGGGGTGCCCATTTATACACGAGGTGGAAGGCTCTTAATTTGCATAAATCCAATGTGGCCGCCATAATATATACGGTAGCCACTTGTTGACGACTATTTGACAAACATCAATCGCTTTTTTACACGAAACTGCTTTTCTACGAGCATGACTGACTCAACAAGAAAATAATAACGATCACTGGAAAATTTATCACCTGTTGAGTATCCAATATTGCCGCCAGAGCGTCACCAATAATGGTATTATTGCCAGTATATATCATATATAATTATAAAGGCTCCATCGAGATGTATCTGTACATGTAGCTCTCTTATGATTGACTCGATCAAGCACGCATGAAGGTTATGGATTTTTTTTTCTACCATCATCCATCTCAATGCTGAAAATCGGTGCAAAAAAAACAAATCTGTTTTGAAGGATGAAACTTCAGGTTATCGTACATGCCACGGTTGTGAACTACATCAAATGTTACCAATTGGATCCTTCCCGCCTACTCACATGCAAATTAGCATGTTTAATACCAGCGGCAAGGGGAGTTACTCTTCCAACACCGGTGAACCAGATCAGGCTAAAAACTGTGCTAAGTAACTACCCTGAGGTAGATTTACTTGTTTCAAGTTTCACATTCGGTTTCAATATTGGGCACTCGAGAAACCATACCTTTACTGTCTCGCGTAATCTATCGTCTGCTACGCAAACCTTGCTATTGGAGAAGCTAAATTAGACAAACAGTTGTCGAAAGGTCGAGTTGCTGGTCCCTTCTAATCTTCTTCTTTTGACAATATGGATTGCTCTCCATTGGGCTTAGTCCCCCAAACGGAACATAATACTTTTAGAGATTCTCGGTGGGCTGGTGATCGCTAGCCTCACACCGCTGAACTCGCACGGGTTCGAACTTCGCAAGTAGCGCCCCCTGGCGCCAGATAAAGAAACTGAAGACTCCATCTTCTAGCTCGCGATATACTCTCTGAACAGTCCTATTTACAAGTTCGAAGCGTTTGCATTATCGGATCTGGCAAGGTAGACCGCTATTCAGATAGGCCAGACCGCTATTCGGATAGCCAGAGACTCACAACAGCGCCCCTAGCAGCGCCCCCTGGAGTCAGATTTGGGGTATAATTATGAAAACATATGAAGCCGGACTTTCTCTCTTACTATGCAGAGTTTGGAGTTCAAAATACTCATAATAAAGAAAATACAGATGTTTTTTCTCCATGTCTGAAGAAATAATGACTGGTCCCCTCGAATAACGAACTGCGAACTGCGAACCGCGGTCTAACTTTACGAACGTGAACGTAACTTCGCCGGTGCATGTGTGAATGTTTGTCGGTTACTTGACCACGGCCGGATTTGGTTCTCTTCAAGTATTCCAGCTTCCACCGCCAATAAAATTGGCTGTCACCATATGAGTGAAATAACATTGAAAGTGACATTTAACCAAATCCCCCCCCGATACCTTAGGGTGATACACGATTTATCCTAGCCTGGAAAATCTGCCTTGTCCATTTACGGTGCGATTCCACGTGACCTATTTTATGTTGAATACTTAGACATTAGATATCCCGATTGCTCTAGTAAAAAACATGGCCAATAAAGCTTGATGGCAAAAATCTGTTTAGATAATGACTTCCGCATCATTCTTATGGAGCCAGCGATTTACTCCTTATTGGGGTTTACCTGAGGCGACAAGTATTCTTATGATCGGTACCTCTCGATGGGATGCTCTACATCCCGTAAAATGTTTGAGAGTTTACGTCGTTCTCTGCAGTCGGTTATGGCTACAACATTTGGCATATCAGAGATGACCCACATACTGGAGGACTTAATGTTAGTCTGAACAAAAGGCGATAGCCACTGTTCTATAACTCTTAACACTTTCACTTACTTCTGCGAGTATTTGGGCATTCCAATCAACAATGCTATGATCCACCACCCATCATGTATTATGGTTATACATGAGATTCAACTGGACTCCAGAATTATGAAAGCATCATTTCCAGAAGACAAAATTCATAAAATGAAAACCTTGTGGGGTGAATTCTCGCGCTGCAAAAAGATAACCCTTTTGGAACTGCAGCCTCTAATTGGCTCGCTCAATTTTGGCTGTAAAGTTGTGGTGCCCGGCCTTTCTCCTGGAAGCCTGGTGGACTTTAACAAAAGGTCACATTCGCCTGAATAAAGCTAGAGCCTATGTTAGTACCTGACTTGTATTCCTGGAGTCTTTCAATGGAAAATTACTTTTCTTCCTTCAAGTTGGGTATCCTCTGATGTGAACAAACCAGATCAAACTGCTTCCCGACGCAGCTGGTACCTTGGGTTTGGCGGCTGTATTGGATCCTCGTGGATAGACCAAGATTGGCCAATACATCTTGCCCAGTTACATATCACGGTCAAAGAATTGTTTCCCATCGTGCTTGCCGTGGAATTTGGGACCACGAACTGGCAAATCATAACGTTCTTCCTCTTTGTGATAATATGGCCGTGGTTGAAATAATCGCCAGATTTTCAATGCCGATCAAATTAGTGCGTCAGTTAGTAGTTGCCTGCCTTCGACATAACATATTTCGGAACAATCTAACGTTATTCCTGACAAAGCTCCTTTGCTCCATCGCTCGTCGCACCCGATACCCCCTCTGCTGCTGATTCTTTAAAGCAGTCTGCCAGAATTCTTCTCACTCGTCCCTTGCTGAATCTTCCTCGAAAGAATACAATCGCGCATGGCAAGCATATAAAGATTTCGTCAATAACACTGGTCAATATACCACTAATACGTCCCCCATCTTACTGACACAGTTGATTTCCTTCCAAACATCCGTTCAATTCCAGAAGTAGGCATCCTCACGGCTCATACCTTCATATCGGCTGTCAGTTGGTTGCACAATTCGGCTGTAGTAAACGACCCTGCTCATTTTTCCTGACCAAAAAGTTACTTACAGGCATGTCAAAATTACACGGTCGGCCTGACACCAGGCTGTCTATAACTAAGGATATCATGTAATTCGTTTACGAGCAATGTTCTTGATAGCATTACATGCATTCCTATGCATCAGTGAAGTGACAGTTTGTCCAGAACAAGACAGCAATAGAAATGTTCTTTGATACAACTATGTCTCTTTCTTCGATCAATCTGGCCCGTTACAAGTAATGAACATTATTATACGCAACTTCAAACACAGCATATCCCATAAACCAGTCATTTGTTTATATCATCGTATACTGATAATATTAGATATTGTCCCGTTCGAGCAATCTGTGCTTTTTTTCGGTTACATATTTCACACTGATGACGGGCACCCTGCTCCAGTTTCATGCAGACGCGCCCGTTACAGCTGTCAATCACTCAGCGCATGTAAAAAACGGAATCTCTTTAATCGACGTTGACCCTCTTTAATAGGCCACAGTTTTCTAATTGGCGCCACTACTTCATCTTCAGCAACAGGATTCCCAAATAACATATTCAGGTATGTGCAGATAGAAGTCTAACGCTATATTAGAATGACACATTTCACTTGGTAGCTATGCATTGTCCAGTCATGGGCTGCATTTTATGGTAGCCCCAACGAATTTATCGCATGAACAAAGCTCTGATCCAACTTGACCCAGTTTGGCAAAGGTCAGCCAGGAGCGGCCATGTCATCTTAGTCAGTTATATGTGATCAAAAAAAAAATAATTTAAAATTTCGGATCGAACATTCGTCAAAAATCGACCATTTTTTGTTCTGACGTAGCCATAACGTCATTATGGTAGCTATGTTGGATTATTTTGCGTTACTCGCTAGACCTTTGCCAACACTACATGTATTAGTGTGGAAATTGTCAGAGTCCTACCCTAGGGGATAGCGAGTATAAGATGTTTTGAAAATCGTTGGGCTCTAAATTGTGATTTATATGCCCAAAATGACCCGGTCCCATGATGGGCCACATATTGTCTCCTGGATCTCGAAATCGGGGGCACCCCTTCTGACATTGTTCTCGGTTCCTTTGATAACACGTGTGCCAAATTCGGGCAACGATTTGGTGTAAGACTCACGAAATATAATTGACAAAGGATCTGCTGCAAGTTGTATTGTTAGTCTTTTGTCCAGGATATTACCTTTTCAATGGGAGGTCTTACACCAAAGCCTTGCCCAAATTCGGTGCTTTATTTCACTCTGTCACGATAAAGTGAAAATCCGGCCTTAAGCAATCGGACTAAATGGACAACTGGCCAATCAGCCCTTGTTGACTAGGATCGCCGGTAATAGTAACTGCTTTCGTTTTTAAACCAATTGAATTCAATGTCCGGTTATATCAAGATATCTTGGCTCATCCTTGCCTTGAAAATGTGCAAAATTGATAAGATTCCTTATATATTGACCATGTAATGAGGAGGATAGCACATTCCATATCAAATATACCAAGGGCAAATATAATATATTTTATAAATTGGAGGGAGAGGTAATATTGGAATGTTGTACTCACTCCATTACATTTAGTAAAAACAATTCAATTTCATAGTACAGTTTGGCAAGCCTGTATGTAACGCGCAGTGATAAATTGTCTATACTCGGAATAACAAAAATATTGAAAAAACACAGCGGAAAGTATAAAATGAAGATTTTGGCGTGTGAAGACGAGCAATCAGTTTAATGATCTACCGGTACTGTTCTAAGTTGAGCGTGGGCTTTAAACGATGGCCGTTGACTTTAGACACATCGGCGAATGTTCATTTCAAGCAGCAAAAATTTTGTCCAGCATTGCTCCGTTCCATTTTTACACTGCAAAAGAATGCTATAAAATGCAACAATTAACAGCGCGGAACTTCGAGTAAATGCTCGAAACACGGCAACCGTACCGTCAAACTTTCAGTCTTTCAGAAGGCAGCTGAGTTAAATTCGACGTCGCGGAACATGCTCTGATCTGGCGTGCTAGTTGCTTTAAGTGCTTGATTGTCTGACCAACTCTGCAGACGAATGCAGTGGAAATGAACATGACTTGAATCAGTCAAAAGACAAAATCTACTGTGGAAAGACCACACTCGAGTAAGAGTCGTAGTAATGGACAAAAGCAGCACACTGCCGAACAAATTCAGACTGTTGCAAAAACCGTAAATGAACTGATTAGTTTGTCTTTCCATACCAAGAATCTAAAGATTCGCGATATGTGTTGTAATTCAATGTACCTGTTCATGATATCGTAACTTAAGTGAAGGGCAGATGCAATTGTGGACGAACATAGCTCAATGTCGCATAATACGACCTCGCATAACGACGAGAGTATAAAGACCCAACACATTCTCCCCAAATTTAGTTTGTGAAAACCTCTTAGCAAGATATTGATTGAGATTGCGCTTCTCAACATGTATGCATTCACAGGTGGCGCTGCTCGAAATAAATTTTCTGATTTCAAAGATTTACTCTTATTTCATAGATAGATGTGGATAGAACAAGATCGCAGTTGGGGTTGAATTCGCAAGCATATGTGACACCCATGTTGACCGCCTTTAAATATAATTTTCGGAAAAAATAACCATTACAACTGTACATATACTTTTTGGCATGCTGCTGTCTTAAGTTGGCCAGTCAAGTTCACTTCGTACTGATCTTGACCAAAAGTCAGAATCTAAAGCGATTGCGGCGATTCATCATTTCCATGTTTGAAATTAGTCTTTCGTCTGTTTTGGATTTTTCGTATGAATTTCTTAATAACTTAAGCCGGTGCTTTGTGTTATGTGGTTACTTTATAGTTTCTACATGAACATCTGCAATAAAAGCGTGACTGAGATACGAAGGCTACGTCCTAGAATCCTTCGTATTACAAAATGCTGGCTGATTCTGAGCCTTTATTCATCAAAAATCCTTACAGTGATAAATCGTGAATGTAATGTATATATGCTTTCCGACATGGTTTCCGCTATGAGAACTGCTGTGTAGATACTCAGATTGTTAATTTACATTTCCAAATTGGAAAGTGAATTTTAATTTCTAATTTGATTCTTTGCAGTAATAAAACTGTTCTATAGAATCTGTTTTCACTTTTTCTATCTTTGTAGTACAGATCTGTACGTTGGAACGAATTCGAATGGAACAATCACCCAGGCCACTGATTAATTGGTAATTTGTTAAGAAACCATGAGCAGTTCTATGCAATTTTTCATGAAAAAAAAAATTGGAGTTGTTTGCTATCGCAATGAAATATCGTTGGTATTAAATGATGTAAGTTCGTTCATGGGCTCATTCCTCTTTCGGTTTCACTGCTCGCGCGTCAATTATTCCTGTTTGTCCCTAAAACTGCTTATGCTATCTGTTGACAATGTCGCTATGATTCCTGTTTATTTTACGAGAATAAGCAACAGCCGTACATGGACATTGTATATGAGCGTTGTTCATAGACTTACATGGCCGATGTACATGTACACCTTTCACGGTTAATACATCAGCGGAGGGTATACAGGGTGAGTAAAAAAATGTCCACCTGTGGTTCTGTTAATTCGATCATCTGAAGATATAATTTATTGTGTATATGAATATAACAACGAAGGGCACTCCCTCTCTGTATTATATTCACCCATTGTATGTTTTATTTTTAGCCAAAAATATACAGATAATGAGTATATACCAATGACGCTCACGCACAAAAAGTACATTCTCTACATAATCTGGAAATGCATGAAAACTGACACAGGAATGAGACACTTCACATCACTGTTAGAATTTTTGGGTCGGACCGACCCAATAATGTTGGGTCGATGGGCTTCCGACCCAAAAAATACTAGTCAGAAATTTTGGGTCAACTATTTTGACCCAACATTATTAGGTCAACACTCTTTTGAGTATTCTTGGGTTAAAAGTTTGTAGATTTTTAAACCTTTTAACCACAGATGGAAATAAATAACAATTACAATTGACACACCAACAAAAAAAACTTTCAAGTATTTAATAATGCAATAACGATAAATATTGGCTACACCAACAATAAAACTTCATGGCATTCAAAAATGTGTACGCATTCATAATATTACATGTGGTTTGTCAGGAAATAAAATACACTCAGTCTGCACATATATTATGCGAAAAGGTATACGTGGTCGATGAAAAAAGAATGTGAAACTCACTCCACTTGTCCATTTTTTTTTAATATATACAATTGTTCAGGCGCGAGCGGTCACCGCCGGGGTCTAACTACGGGTTTCTAATTGCAGGGATGGGGAGCAGTCGGGATATTTATTAATATCGCCTGAACAACCTGACCCTGGCGAGGCTAGACTTGTTTGAAATTGTACAAATTGAAGGGCCGCTTCCTATACGGTTTTCGCGGCCCATCAACTCAATATTTTATTTAAATTTCACGGTACATGTCGTTAATTTAAGATCTTTTGCAGTGCTAAATATTAAAATAAATAATTAAATAATGAATAACAATAACAATGAGGAAATATAACTACTAGTAGAAACAGTACAGTACACAAGATTATAGCGAGGCTAGGCGATCGACTATGTGCCTTCAAAATCCTATTGGCCTGATCCTATTGTTTTATTAACGTCGGAAACCACCGAACACAAAACGGCCACCGCCGAACAAAAAAGTAATCACGTGACTCAGGCGCCATATTTGACTTGCCATTGTCAATTCGGTCTTCGCTGTTCATTGATTGAAATTGTAGTTTAAGGGCCGCTTCCCATTCGGATTTCGCAGCCCATCAACTCAATGTTTTATTTGAATTTCGCGGTACATTTCTTTGTTTTTTGAATATCTTTTCCATCGCTAAATATATAACTAAATAAATGAATAAATAAATAAATAATAAATAACAATGAGAGATTAGTAGGAGATATAAATAGAAATAAATAAGAATCGCTATGTACAAGTTCGTATGTCTCTTTCTGGTTTTTGGTTAAGTTATACTGATTGATATGAGTTCACTGTAATCGCGTGGATGATTCCTTTGTCTTGGTACCCCTTTGTACGCACAAAGCCGTTCAGAAAAAAAACTGGGAGAACCGTGGGCGTATTCAGGATTTTTCGATTCGACTTCCCTAACGACGCCCTTAAGAACAGTGGGTTCTTCCAGAAATCTGTGCCTGTAACAATTGCTTTGAGTGTGTATAGGGGCACAGAACGGCAGGTCTACGTCCTATATTGCGTGAAAGTCAAAGGATCAGATTCTGTGTTAAGGCGTTAGTTTGGTGTCATCTATGGGTAGCGTGTCTGGCGTAGTATAGGGTTGAGTATTCTGATTCTGGACGTTCTTATGGACCGACGCTGATGATCTTCACCATGTTCATCTCCATTTCTGAAAGTATATAATAAAAAAGTGTGTAGTATTTAGTATTCATTTTTGTGTGTGACATTATTCGTGTGCGTGGTTGTTTCTTGTATGTGTGCTACTGATTTATGTCCTAGATTGTATTATTGGTAGCGGCCTTTGAGTTTTAGAGACGAATGTGGTTACCGGCCCACACGGAACATGGTATCTCCGGTGCCCACATTGCCTAGATTTTATTCCAAAAGAGAAATTTTGGCCAATATTGTCGCAGGGATGTTGATTGGTCTTGGCCTCCGATTTTTGAGACTAATGTGGCAACCGGCCCACACGGAACATGGTATCTCCGGTGCCCACATTGCCTATATTTTATTCCAAAAGAGAAATTTTGGCCAATATTGTCGCAGGGATGTTGATTGGTCTTGGCCTCCGATTTTTGAGACTAATGTGGCAACCGGCCCACACGGAACATGGTGTCTCCGGTGCCCACATTGCCTATATTTTATTCCAAAAGAGAAATTTTGGCCAATGCTGACATAGTTAGTGATGCGCATGCACGGGGGTAGTGTTAGATACTGGAATAATAGCCAGCAGTTTTGATAAAATTTATTAAGGACTTGAATACCTGTTTTCTAATGGGGGGCTTAGGGTTTAATATCGCTGGTAATGTTAAGGGAGTGTTGGATTTTTTTAATTCGTTTCTAAGTGCCTCACGTTGTCGGTTTTGGATTGGGCATTCAAGCAGGACATGTTCTATTGTTTCTTCTACATTGTTGCATGCGGTACAGAGTGGTGAGGTGTTTTTCAGAAGCATGGACAGATGTGATTTAAGTCCGGTTTTGCCTAGTCTTAACCTGGTGATAATGCGGTCGTCGCGTTTGCTGTCTAGCTGGAATCCACAACTCCGTCTTTTCCCCTTATCTAGAATACTATGTAGCCATCTACCTCGGTTTTCTTCGTTCCGTTTTCTTCGTTCAATCTGGCCCGTTACAAGTAATGAACATTATTATACGCAACTTCAAACACAGCATATCCCATAAACCAGTCATTTGTTTATATCATCGTATACTGATAATATTAGATATTGTCCCGTTCGAGCAATCTGTGCTTTTTTTCGGTTACATATTTCACACTGATGACGGGCACCCTGCTCCAGTTTCATGCAGACGCGCCCGTTACAGCTGTCAATCACTCAGCGCATGTAAAAAACGGAATCTCTTTAATCGACGTTGACCCTCTTTAATAGGCCACAGTTTTCTAATTGGCGCCACTACTTCATCTTCAGCAACAGGATTCCCAAATAACATATTCAGGTATGTGCAGATAGAAGTCTAACGCTATATTAGAATGACACATTTCACTTGGTAGCTATGCATTGTCCAGTCATGGGCTGCATTTTATGGTAGCCCCAACGAATTTATCGCATGAACAAAGCTCTGATCCAACTTGACCCAGTTTGGCAAAGGTCAGCCAGGAGCGGCCATGTCATCTTAGTCAGTTATATGTGATCAAAAAAAAAATAATTTAAAATTTCGGATCGAACATTCGTCAAAAATCGACCATTTTTTGTTCTGACGTAGCCATAACGTCATTATGGTAGCTATGTTGGATTATTTTGCGTTACTCGCTAGACCTTTGCCAACACTACATGTATTAGTGTGGAAATTGTCAGAGTCCTACCCTAGGGGATAGCGAGTATAAGATGTTTTGAAAATCGTTGGGCTCTAAATTGTGATTTATATGCCCAAAATGACCCGGTCCCATGATGGGCCACATATTGTCTCCTGGATCTCGAAATCGGGGGCACCCCTTCTGACATTGTTCTCGGTTCCTTTGATAACACGTGTGCCAAATTCGGGCAACGATTTGGTGTAAGACTCACGAAATATAATTGACAAAGGATCTGCTGCAAGTTGTATTGTTAGTCTTTTGTCCAGGATATTACCTTTTCAATGGGAGGTCTTACACCAAAGCCTTGCCCAAATTCGGTGCTTTATTTCACTCTGTCACGATAAAGTGAAAATCCGGCCTTAAGCAATCGGACTAAATGGACAACTGGCCAATCAGCCCTTGTTGACTAGGATCGCCGGTAATAGTAACTGCTTTCGTTTTTAAACCAATTGAATTCAATGTCCGGTTATATCAAGATATCTTGGCTCATCCTTGCCTTGAAAATGTGCAAAATTGATAAGATTCCTTATATATTGACCATGTAATGAGGAGGATAGCACATTCCATATCAAATATACCAAGGGCAAATATAATATATTTTATAAATTGGAGGGAGAGGTAATATTGGAATGTTGTACTCACTCCATTACATTTAGTAAAAACAATTCAATTTCATAGTACAGTTTGGCAAGCCTGTATGTAACGCGCAGTGATAAATTGTCTATACTCGGAATAACAAAAATATTGAAAAAACACAGCGGAAAGTATAAAATGAAGATTTTGGCGTGTGAAGACGAGCAATCAGTTTAATGATCTACCGGTACTGTTCTAAGTTGAGCGTGGGCTTTAAACGATGGCCGTTGACTTTAGACACATCGGCGAATGTTCATTTCAAGCAGCAAAAATTTTGTCCAGCATTGCTCCGTTCCATTTTTACACTGCAAAAGAATGCTATAAAATGCAACAATTAACAGCGCGGAACTTCGAGTAAATGCTCGAAACACGGCAACCGTACCGTCAAACTTTCAGTCTTTCAGAAGGCAGCTGAGTTAAATTCGACGTCGCGGAACATGCTCTGATCTGGCGTGCTAGTTGCTTTAAGTGCTTGATTGTCTGACCAACTCTGCAGACGAATGCAGTGGAAATGAACATGACTTGAATCAGTCAAAAGACAAAATCTACTGTGGAAAGACCACACTCGAGTAAGAGTCGTAGTAATGGACAAAAGCAGCACACTGCCGAACAAATTCAGACTGTTGCAAAAACCGTAAATGAACTGATTAGTTTGTCTTTCCATACCAAGAATCTAAAGATTCGCGATATGTGTTGTAATTCAATGTACCTGTTCATGATATCGTAACTTAAGTGAAGGGCAGATGCAATTGTGGACGAACATAGCTCAATGTCGCATAATACGACCTCGCATAACGACGAGAGTATAAAGACCCAACACATTCTCCCCAAATTTAGTTTGTGAAAACCTCTTAGCAAGATATTGATTGAGATTGCGCTTCTCAACATGTATGCATTCACAGGTGGCGCTGCTCGAAATAAATTTTCTGATTTCAAAGATTTACTCTTATTTCATAGATAGATGTGGATAGAACAAGATCGCAGTTGGGGTTGAATTCGCAAGCATATGTGACACCCATGTTGACCGCCTTTAAATATAATTTTCGGAAAAAATAACCATTACAACTGTACATATACTTTTTGGCATGCTGCTGTCTTAAGTTGGCCAGTCAAGTTCACTTCGTACTGATCTTGACCAAAAGTCAGAATCTAAAGCGATTGCGGCGATTCATCATTTCCATGTTTGAAATTAGTCTTTCGTCTGTTTTGGATTTTTCGTATGAATTTCTTAATAACTTAAGCCGGTGCTTTGTGTTATGTGGTTACTTTATAGTTTCTACATGAACATCTGCAATAAAAGCGTGACTGAGATACGAAGGCTACGTCCTAGAATCCTTCGTATTACAAAATGCTGGCTGATTCTGAGCCTTTATTCATCAAAAATCCTTACAGTGATAAATCGTGAATGTAATGTATATATGCTTTCCGACATGGTTTCCGCTATGAGAACTGCTGTGTAGATACTCAGATTGTTAATTTACATTTCCAAATTGGAAAGTGAATTTTAATTTCTAATTTGATTCTTTGCAGTAATAAAACTGTTCTATAGAATCTGTTTTCACTTTTTCTATCTTTGTAGTACAGATCTGTACGTTGGAACGAATTCGAATGGAACAATCACCCAGGCCACTGATTAATTGGTAATTTGTTAAGAAACCATGAGCAGTTCTATGCAATTTTTCATGAAAAAAAAAATTGGAGTTGTTTGCTATCGCAATGAAATATCGTTGGTATTAAATGATGTAAGTTCGTTCATGGGCTCATTCCTCTTTCGGTTTCACTGCTCGCGCGTCAATTATTCCTGTTTGTCCCTAAAACTGCTTATGCTATCTGTTGACAATGTCGCTATGATTCCTGTTTATTTTACGAGAATAAGCAACAGCCGTACATGGACATTGTATATGAGCGTTGTTCATAGACTTACATGGCCGATGTACATGTACACCTTTCACGGTTAATACATCAGCGGAGGGTATACAGGGTGAGTAAAAAAATGTCCACCTGTGGTTCTGTTAATTCGATCATCTGAAGATATAATTTATTGTGTATATGAATATAACAACGAAGGGCACTCTTTCTCTGTATTATATTCACCCATTGTATGTTTTATTTTTAGCCAAAAATATACAGATAATGAGTATATACCAATGACGCTCACGCACAAAAAGTACATTCTCTACATAATCTGGAAATGCATGAAAACTGACACAGGAATGAGACACTTCACATCACTGTTAGAATTTTTGGGTCGGACCGACCCAATAATGTTGGGTCGATGGGCTTCCGACCCAAAAAATACTAGTCAGAAATTTTGGGTCAACTATTTTGACCCAACATTATTAGGTCAACACTCTTTTGAGTATTCTTGGGTTAAAAGTTTGTAGATTTTTAAACCTTTTAACCACAGATGGAAATAAATAACAATTACAATTGACACACCAACAAAAAAAACTTTCAAGTATTTAATAATGCAATAACGATAAATATTGGCTACACCAACAATAAAACTTCATGGCATTCAAAAATGTGTACGCATTCATAATATTACATGTGGTTTGTCAGGAAATAAAATACACTCAGTCTGCACATATATTATGCGAAAAGGTATACGTGGTCGATGAAAAAAGAATGTGAAACTCACTCCACTTGTCCATTTTTTTTTAATATATACAATTGTTCAGGCGCGAGCGGTCACCGCCGGGGTCTAACTACGGGTTTCTAATTGCAGGGATGGGGAGCAGTCGGGATATTTATTAATATCGCCTGAACAACCTGACCCTGGCGAGGCTAGACTTGTTTGAAATTGTACAAATTGAAGGGCCGCTTCCCATACGGTTTTCGCGGCCCATCAACTCAATATTTTATTTAAATTTCACGGTACATGTCGTTAATTTAAGATCTTTTGCAGTGCTAAATATTAAAATAAATAATTAAATAATGAATAACAATAACAATGAGGAAATATAACTACTAGTAGAAACAGTACAGTACACAAGATTATAGCGAGGCTAGGCGATCGACTATGTGCCTTCAAAATCCTATTGGCCTGATCCTATTGTTTTATTAACGTCGGAAACCACCGAACACAAAACGGCCACCGCCGAACAAAAAAGTAATCACGTGACTCAGGCGCCATATTTGACTTGCCATTGTCAATTCGGTCTTCGCTGTTCATTGATTGAAATTGTAGTTTAAGGGCCGCTTCCCATTCGGATTTCGCAGCCCATCAACTCAATGTTTTATTTGAATTTCGCGGTACATTTCTTTGTTTTTTGAATATCTTTTCCATCGCTAAATATATAACTAAATAAATGAATAAATAAATAAATAATAAATAACAATGAGAGATTAGTAGGAGATATAAATAGAAATAAATAAGAATCGCTATGCACAAGTTCGTATGTCTCTTTCTGGTTTTTGGTTAAGTTATACTGATTGATATGAGTTCACTGTAATCGCGTGGATGATTCCTTTGTCTTGGTACCCCTTTGTACGCACAAAGCCGTTCAGAAAAAAAACTGGGAGAACCGTGGGCGTATTCAGGATTTTTCGATTCGACTTCCCTAACGACGCCCTTAAGAACAGTGGGTTCTTCCAGAAATCTGTGCCTGTAACAATTGCTTTGAGTGTGTATAGGGGCACAGAACGGCAGGTCTACGTCCTATATTGCGTGAAAGTCAAAGGATCAGATTCTGTGTTAAGGCGTTAGTTTGGTGTCATCTATGGGTAGCGTGTCTGGCGTAGTATAGGGTTGAGTATTCTGATTCTGGACGTTCTTATGGACCGACGCTGATGATCTTCACCATGTTCATCTCCATTTCTGAAAGTATATAATAAAAAAGTGTGTAGTATTTAGTATTCATTTTTGTGTGTGACATTATTCGTGTGCGTGGTTGTTTCTTGTATGTGTGCTACTGATTTATGTCCTAGATTGTATTATTGGTAGCGGCCTTTGAGTTTTAGAGACGAATGTGGTTACCGGCCCACACGGAACATGGTATCTCCGGTGCCCACATTGCCTAGATTTTATTCCAAAAGAGAAATTTTGGCCAATATTGTCGCAGGGATGTTGATTGGTCTTGGCCTCCGATTTTTGAGACTAATGTGGCAACCGGCCCACACGGAACATGGTATCTCCGGTGCCCACATTGCCTATATTTTATTCCAAAAGAGAAATTTTGGCCAATAGTCTCGCAGGGATGTTGATTGGTCTTGGCCTCCGATTTTTTAGACTAATGTGGCAACCGGCCCACACGGAACATGGTATCTCCGGTGCCCACATTGCCTATATTTTATCCCAAAAGAGAAATTTTGGCCAATGCTGACATAGTTAGTGATGCGCATGCACGGGGGTAGTATTATATACTGGAATAATAACCAGCAGCTTTGATAAAATTTATTAAGGACTTGAATACCTGATTTCTAAAGGGGGGCTTAGGGTTTAATATCGCTGGTAGTGTTAAGGGAGTGTTGGATTTTTTTAATTCGTTTCTAAATGCCTCACGTTGTCGGTTTTGGATTGGGCATTCGAGCAGGACATGTTCTATTGTTTCTTCTACATTGTTGCATGCGGTACAGAGTGGTGAGGTGTTTTTCAGAGGCATGGACAGATGTGATTTAAGTCTAGCGTTTGCTGTCTAGCTGGAATCCACAACTCCGTCTTTTCCCCTTATCTAGAATACTATGTAGCCATCTACCTCGGTTTTCTTCGTTCCATTCTTTTTCTCATTTACTATCTATTCTGGTTCTAATGATGGAATTCAGTTCTTTAGTTCCTAGTCCTATATGCACGTCAGGTGCAGTTTTGTTGAGGCTATCTTTGGCTGTCCTATCGGCAGCTTCATTTCCCCTAACGTCCACGTGGGCGGGAATCCAAGCTAAAATGGCGTCAATGTCATTGTCTCTTTTTTGTGTACATAGAATTTCTATTTCGTGTATGAGGTCAGGTCTGCTGTCGGATTTGGGGTTCTCTATAGATACCAGTCCGCTTAAGGAATCACTAAGAATAACGGTGGAAACCGGTCGGTTCTGGAGAACCCATTCGAGGGCCTTGATTATGGCGACTAATTCAGTGGTGTATACAGACACATTGTCTGGTAGTTTGAAACCTTCGTGAATGTCAAGTTCTGGAATAACGAATGCAGAACCTGTATTGTGACCTGTGTTTTTGGAGCCGTCTGTATATATTTTCAAGCGATTTTCCCAATGTGTGTCAATATATTCGAGGGCAGTGACCCTTATATGCTCTGGGTTGTCCTGTTTGGTGATGAGGCTATGTATATTCGTGTCCACGTTTGGTGTGATTAGTTGCCATGGTGGTCTATTGACCTTGTCAGTGTCAGAGATACAAGAGATTGGAATGTCGTGTTCTTCGAATAGTCGTTCTATCGTGTAACCGAGTGGTGCAGAGTCTTTTTCCCATTTTGTTTTTAGGAATTCGTATTCGGTTTTTGGGCCAAAAATTGTGTGGCATGGGTTGCTTTCGCCCTTGGCTATTGTTTTCCCTGCATATTTCATTGGCAGCTCTTCTCGTCTTAAATGTAAGGGTTTTTCATTAGTTTCTATTTGTAGACTGCATAAAGGAGTTGGCTATTTTTAAGGCCGAATACTGAATGCTGTCTATTCTTTTTAAATGGGTCTTGCATGCTGACTGATACGCGCTTGAACCATAGTCTATTTTGCATCTGATGAGTGTTTGATATAATTTGATTAAGCTAAGTTTATTGGCCCCCCAGTTGGTACCCGATACGCACCTCATACGCACCTCATAAGGTTCAGGTCTTTGTTACACCGAATAATTAATTGGTCAATGTAGTCTTTCCAGATGAGTTTTCGGTCGAATATCATACCTAGGTATTTGACATTATTCTTAAACTCGATTTTCTGTCCTCCTAGTGATAGCGTGATGTCTGTGTTCTGTTTATTTGAGAATAGCACACCGGTAGTTTTGACAGCTGAAAATTTGAATCCCCATTTATCGGCCCAGTCGCTGACTGTATCCAGTACCTTTTGCATTATACTTGTTAATTTTTTTATCGAGCCAGCAGATTTCCACATGGCAGCATCGTCAGCAAAAAGTGATTGTTCAATTTCAGGATGTTTTGTGTCAATTTCGTTGGCCAGGCCATTTATCAGGATGTTAAAAAGGGTAGGGCTTATGACGCTGCCCTGTGGGGTGCCATTATCTAGCTGGTGGTCCATGGATATGGTGTTACCAATACGAACTTTGAAGTTTCGGTCATGAAGAAATTTGTTTATCCAGTGTTGTATTCTGCCCTTAATTCCCAGGTTGTTTAGTTGGGTGATAATCCCGTCCTGCCATACAAGGCCAAACGCCTTTTCTATATCCAAGAAAATTCCTAATGTATATTGGTGTTTGGCATTACCCTTTTTGATAGAGTGTTGGAGTCTGACAATGTGGTCTAAAGTGCTTCTTTTTTTCCGAAAACCGCTTTGTGTTTTGTTTAACAGGTTGTTGCTTTCCAGGTGATATTCAGGTCTGTTTTTGACCATGGTTTCCATAATTTTGCATAAATTTGACGTGAGTGAGATCGGCCTATATGACTTACTGTCTGATGGGTCTTTACCAGGTGTTGGTATTGGGATAACAATAGATGATTTCCATTTGCATTTTCTTCCAGCTCACATTAATTAGTTTTAGAATTAGTTCCTGAGTGTGGTTTGGTAGGTGCTTTAGGATTGTATACTCTAGTTTGTCTTCGCCGGTTGAACTTTCTTTTTTAGAGTGTAAAGCTTTTCTGTATTCATTGATAGTAAAATCTCCGTTGAGGTAGTTTTCTATATAATCATTTGTGTCATTTTCGAGGATCGTTTCTTGTTTGATTTTTCTGAATTCTGGTTTCAGGTTGCTATCGCTACTGTTTGATGCGACTGATTTAGCAAGATATTCTGCCTTTTCGAGATTAGTTCTCTTTGTTTTGTTTAGTACGGGTATTGTTTCGCTGTACACGTCAAGTTTTTTCTGGTTTTATTCAAAATTCTTCAACAATCATAGTTTTGTACATGCAGAATATTTACTTCCAAGTTTGGGGCGCGTTGTAATTACTGCAATGGACGGGCTATCCACTCGGACAGTCGATGAAACTGATTTTGTGTCGGTGACCAGTACAAAAGATTATGGCCGACATGTTCAGATGTGAGTATGGGGCTCGATAAGGGGAAATTGCCCGTGGCAGGCCGTGCCTGGCCGTTGCAGGCCGGCTTGAATACACTGATTACGTGTTTTATGCACAAAATTACAACTATCTGTGGATGTTACTATAATATTTATACATTTCTTATTTTATCTATAATTTTATAGGCATAAATTAGTTATTATAATGCATTCAAGAACACGTGATGCGGTCACTCCCCCGCTGCCCCCCCCCCCTCCTCTGAAAAGTCTACAATTAACATTGAAGTTAATGAGATTTATCATAAAAAGTACAACTCGATTACCATTCTAACATATATGTTGGGGAGCTAAGATATCTTCTGCGTTTGAAAATTTTGTAATTTTCTCATACTTAGTTCTGCATTTTCAAAGAAAAAATGTGTCCCGTCCTATCTGCCTCTGTGTTATCTGACCCCCAGTTGAATTTCCGCTGGAGGCTAACAGATCAGCCGAATCTTTCGTTCTCTGTGAGACCCGTGTTCCTCTATTAGTCAAGCGAAACCAACACCCCCCCCCCCCACCTCGGGGTTTAGTGGGAAATGAGAGTTGTTAAAATGCTTCAATGCCCCACCCCCTGGTACAAAACATTAGGTGAATCCCCACCTAAACCAAATACAATTTACATCCCATCCCTAGGTAAAAGAAATATTAACTGAATCCCAACATAAACAGGGCTGAGAACGTGTGAAAACCTCACTCTCTGGGGCGTAACATGTTGTGAAGACCCAGGTAATCCCCCACTAAGCCCGACCCTTGCCCGAGTTTGGGGGGGTGGGTACTTTGATTCATGTATAATGCCCAGAATCGTCAATTTCTTCTTACTTGCTCAAAAACCGTGCAAGAGTCTAAATAATAGCAAAACGGTCAAAGGGGAGCTAGGCCGGCTTATTGATTATGTGATTTATGCATAAGAATTATTGTGGATCTCATTATAATATATATTTATGTATTATCTACAGGCAATTTTGCTGTTGTAAGAGCATACCATGTAGTTATTTACACCTTTATTTCTATATTTGTGTGTTTATTATGACCAGCTGCCCTGGCATGTGTAAAATAAACTGTTTATTTTACACATGTCAGGGCAGCTTGTCATATTTTGTCATTGTATGGTTCATTATTGTTAATTTCTTATGGGACGGTCCAATTGTGATACCGTGGCAGGCCGGCTTATTTACATTGATTACATGCTCAATATTATCATGTGTGTGTATGTCAATTATTGTTACTTCCTATGAAGCCAAGGATTTAATGATGCATATTATGGTTGTTTTTAGCATATTTATATTCGATCACAATTACCAGACCAAATTGAATAGCCTGTATTTTGGTGTGCGGCTTTACTTAACGTTGATATGTTCTCATTTCAGATGCTGAATGAATTTTCACTTGTAACCCCAGAGCTGGCTTGCTACATGGCATTCAGCTCCAAACTAGAGTTCGTTCTTGGTCAGCTTATAGACGAAACATGTACAAAGGCAACTTCCTATCCAAGAAGCCATCCCTTGGTCAAACTGCTGGCCACGATTCCATATTTGAACACCGATCTCAATTTCAACATGGGTAGGTTAACTTATCAATTTTATTGTATCACTAACAGTATGGTTGTCCCCTGACACACGTAGGGCTAAAGGGGGACTATTTATTGGCATCCGTCCGTGTCCAGAAACCGGACAAGAACTTCAGGAAAACGAAACGGATTCTTTTCAAATTTGGAATGTGGGTACGCTGCCCCAAGATCACGCTGACACTGTGAACAAGCTGTGGTGACAAAGTGCCAAAAAATCACCAGTAACTTGCTCCGTTTTCCTACTGGTCTTGTTTCGGCGCAATCGATGATTTCAAGAAAACGTCACCACTAGCGGTATTGTGCGTTCCGTTTTGACACTAAACCCAACTGCTGATTTTCCTTAATGTCACCAGTGTTATCGTCCCCTTAAACTGATTATACTGGTGACCTTTGTAAAAATCAGCGTTTAGGTGCCCCAAATGTGTTTCCGTTAGTGGTGACAAATAAAGAAATGACCGATTATATCTGAGCGGTCTGCCTTTGATGTCAAGGGCCGATGCAGCGCTAGAGATAAATGTTCATGAGGCGCAGACGATACCGCAGTTTAGCTATCCATATCTACTGTTAATCACCAAATATGAGCGAAAATCAGCAGAGTTGTAGATCTCATCTGTTTTGCCGAGTAAAGGTGTTCTAGGATGTAATCAGTTCAAGTAACTTTGAATACGAGAGAAAACTTGATGTGGAGTACAGTATGGCCTTCTTTATATTCAAGGCATTCTAAATGTTTTATATTAGACTTCATCTTGAGACATCTTAGGTTCATCTTAAGACTTACCATAATATATGCTGATACATAGTGTTTGTTCTCAAACAGATTTGGGGTCTATAAATATCGCGAGTACACACCAAGTTATACGAGCAGAAATGGAATGTGTATATGTCATAATTAATAAGGAGTGGAAGGTATTAATATTGGGATATTACAGGAACGTTCCTTTCAACGCATACATGCATACAGCGGCATTTTCAAATTAACGTTGGTATATCTTCCCAATGATATAATTTAGAGTATTGGTCTGGGGGGATGATGTGGGGACGTCCTAATGTCAGGCCCGTGGCAAGCCTGTGGCAGGCCGTGTCAGGCCGTGGCAGGCCGGGTTATATACACTCATTACGTGTTTCATACACAAAATTTCAACTATTTGTGGGTCTTTCTATAATATTAATACATTTCTACCCTTATTTAGTACTTTTTTATGCATAAATCAGTTATTATAATGCCCAGGATCGTCAATTTACTCTTCCATGCTCAAAATCTTGCAACCGTCTAAATATTTGTATATGTGTACGTGTTTATTGGCATTGTATGGTTCATTGATGTTAATGTCTTATGGGATGGTTCAATTGTTATATCGTAGCAGGCCGGCTTATTTACATAATTACGTGCTTAATTTCATTATTTGTCTGTCAATTGTTGTTATTTTCTTAGCGAATAAAATAAAACAATTTATTTCAATTATATCGTCAGTGGGATCAATGACCGTGATCACATTTTTTATCAGTACATGGAAACAATCGACTTAAGCCAGTAGGATCGTGAATAGTTTGAATACTGAATTGAAATCGATGAGACAGTAACCCATAAACATTCAATTGATACAGAAGCGTGTTCTTTATCACACAGCTTGTGATTTGACGTTAAAACAGGAGCTAATCCATACCTGTGGAGAAACCCTCTAAAATGAAAATAAAGTTTCAATTTCAAGGGAAGCTATTTGATGTTAAAATAATAACTAACCCATCCATACCTGTGGAGAAGCCCAGTTTATTCCTTTTGGCCCATACAAATTGTTTGCTTCACACCTTCCTGTTTGTCTCAATTACTCTTTCTAGGTGAGCAATTGAAATTTATTGTATCAGAAGTACAATGTATGGGCCCACATGGAGGTATAAAAATGCACCAAATAAACAAGACAAGGTTGTCCCAGAATGTAGAATTTCAGATATGGAATAAGTTGATAGAAAGGGCTTAAGTACATTGATTATTACCGTACACATAATGACATTAAGCACGAAATTATATAAATAAGCCGGCCTGCCACAGTATAACAACTGAACTGCCCCATAAGAAATTAACAACAATGAACCATACAATGGCAATAAACACACACATATATAGACTGTTGCAAGGTTTAGAAATGGAAGAGTAAATTGACGATCCTGGGCACAATAATAACTGATTTATGCATAAAAAGTACTAGATAAAAGCAGAAATGTATAAATATTATAGTAAGACTCGCAAATAGTTGAAATTTTGTGCCTGACACGGCCTGCCAATCGGCCTGCCACAGGCCTGACATTAGGACGACCCGATGATGTGGGGTGGAGGGATGCGGGTGGGGGAAGAAACGAGCAAAGTTACGCTGCCTCTCCTCATTTTAGCCCATGGAATCAATGAGACATTGTGAATTTATCATATCCGGGTGAGGTTAGATATCTAATCTAATCTAATCTTATTATCATTATCCTATGTCGATACATATTATCCAAATTATTTTCCAGGGTAAAGTTACATGTATTTTTTGTATAAATACCACATATCTTCTATATGTGCGGCTTAGTAAATGTCTTCCTTGGTAAACATAGATTGAAAAGGCCCAATCCTGGATTCCCGAGATAAATGAAATCAGTCCTAAATAAATGTGCCCCGATAGCAGCGGCAGGCTTGAATTTGCGGTTCACACTGTTGCACTCTTTCCCATGCTTACAACAAAGGATATATTTTTGATAAATGAAAACTGGACCACATTTGTAGTTTTAACCTCAAGCTGCCAGAACTATAATCAGTGTAATATAATAGTCCTTTCTGGGATAATGTGATGCATATTGCATATTCCCCCAAATTAAACCAGTTATAAATTGAACTGAACGTTGGTGAGTCATGTGATTATTAACTTTATTGTTGGAATTTAAGTATTTAGTGTATATCCAGTTTAGATCATTTGATTGATATCGAACAAACGTCAAAGACAAAATGTGCAGATCGTCAAAAATTAAACAATTACTGTTTTTTCGTAACAAAATTGATGTTCGATAAATATATACATATCACCAGCTTGGTGAGCGGACATTTCCCCTTCAGACATTTCCCCCTGCGGACTTTTCCTGCTCGGACATTTCCCCTTACAGACTTTTACCTCTTAGGATATTCACCACTTTCCGTACATTCTTGTACTTTAAATTCGTACGAATGTGTACCAAGGTTGAAATATTGACAAAACAATTGTGAGCATTTTTTCCTATTGGTTTTTATTTTCCATTTATTTATTTTTTTCTATAATTTGGCATGATTAAACAATAGTATAAGTTAATTACTGTCCGTGTTAATTGACTATTTAGAGATAATGCATATTTAGTTTATACATATTATAGTTATCTGTCTATATTTTGCATGATTGAATAATAGCATACATGATATGCATGTAAGTTAACAGATATCACACAGTAATAAATCTAATATCTAATACCGCTTATGCCGGTGCTAGGGGCCGTGAGGTCATATCATCCAAGTTGCCACATGAACAGGTACCATAAATGCGTACCTAACACATATCACGAATCGTCAGATTCTTGGTATGTGCTTTAGAATAGTTTAACCGGAAGACTATACTGTGAAGTCATGTGACTCTCTCAGTATGTCGGCACCTCTTCCCACTTTCCTTATATGTGTTGTAAATGAATCTCAAAGAAATACTAAGCAATTACTTATCTAATGTCAACCACTGGCTGAATCAGGATAATAACGGTTTAATTGGTGGTTTTAAAGACAAACAAAACAACAAATTTCATTGCATCAAGCACGACTGATTCTACTCAGACAACAGCCAGGCTAACTCTCAGGATAAAAATAACAAACCAAATAATATGTTTTACTTGGTTTTAGAAATTAAGTAATTATTTGAACTGGTGAATAAATTTGAAAGAAAAAACTCCGCGAACATTGTCAAATTGACCCCAAAATATTATCCAACATTGTCTAGTTTGTCTTGTTTGATACCAAGAATCATTGTCTGAAATCATATCAAATCAAAATCGACTGTTTCTTTTAATTATAACTTTGTTACAACTTTTTACTAAGTCATACAGAACTTGTTAACAGTATGTTAAACGTTAAGCAAGCCTATTGAAAATATATTTTCCCCTGCGGACTAAGTCGTAATCCAAGAATAAATAGGAAGGGGGAAAATATCTGCTGGGGAAAATGTCCGCCGGGGGGTTATCTGAATGGCGAAATGTCTGCAGTGTGAAATGTCCTGTATTTCACCAGCTTATGTCCCTAGGTTGAGTTTGTTATCGAAATGCTCTAAACTGACAAGGATCGTTTGGAACCAAACTGTTGCCCTGATATTTTATTTTCTCTATCTTGTTCAATGGCGCATGTCGTTAGCACGTGTGAATTAAAGTGGACTTTGCTTATTTGTTCATGTTCTAGTCTCGCCAGTATGGACCGTACAAACAGGCTAAACATATTTCCCTCTGAATGGTCAGTCAGCGCCGCCCCATATTTACTAAAATATTGTACACAATACTTATTCATACACTGTGAACTAGGACAACGTGACAAATGAGGTTTTGTGCATTTAACGTAATTTAGCTCACGTTCCCTTTGAAATGCTTTGTCTGAGCTGTCTGGACTAACGTGACTTTGCTCACGCTGGGTTCAGCAATCTATCGTCACTTTTCGCACGCTAATTGAACAGCGAGCAAAGAACGTGGCGATCACCGTGCTGTATCGCGCAGCCTTTGTTCACCTGTAATCCGCTTAAAACCCTTGAACGTTTCATTCCTCACGGTTAGCGTCGTCAGCTTAAGTTGGCTAACGCATAAATTCTCTCTTCCCGCACAAGGTTTTAATCGCTTTTACTGACTCTAACATATGATGTGCAGACGTATTAGAGCGTCGCAGAAATATTGTGTATAGTAGGTAACATTTTCAATAAGTGTATTTTAACTACTATGTGTTGTATTTTATGTATGCTAAATATTTTTTTAATCCGTCTCTCATAACTCTATATGAGTGGTGTGCGGTATATTATTTGTATCTACTCATATAAATGTATATATACCAAACAGTGAGACGTTAATAAACAAATATCTATCTATCTATGAATTACTATATGCTCCTTCACCATTATTATCAGCAGGATCGTGCGCTACCGTTTGCTAACGGTAACGTCGCTATATCAGCTCTTCTATTATTCGATTATACAAACAAACTTGAACTTGCTCAGTGTGACCATGGATTTTTCATTCTCAATGTAAAATTCATGGTGCGACTTAACTGGGTATATATGTAGCTAGAAAATAGCTCCAGGGAATACTGGATATAAAACGATAATACATGTAGACAGCTCAATCGGGTTGTGGAAAATAGTGAGCAATGAAGAATTCCCTTTGCTGCTGCGTTTGTGAAGCTAACAATTAATTTAGTCTATTCTGTCCGAACAAAACTACCCAAGTTATATGCTGTGAAAATTTTGCAAATGTCACGGAAAACAGCGTCGGCGTACATGTACGTTTAAAATTGTATACCTTTATCGGTTTCTTATACACAAGTATTCAAGTTTTTAAATACCTAAAATACGGCATCGTAAACCAAAACTAATCCCGTACTTTCAATATCATCATATATTTCGTTCTTTATGTCGAAATATCATTCAAATTACAAGTATCGTATTTACATATGGTTTACCCTTCTAAAATGCACATGTAAATGCCCAAAACAGGCAAAATTATTTAACGTCCGTCGACGCTGTGTTTAAATTGGTTGAGAGCCATAAACGCAGAAGTTGCGCGCCACGCATTTTACTCCCAGTGCAATCCGACTATATGAAGGACGCAATCTGATGGCATGAGAATGCGGAAACTCGACATCAGTACTTTCATTGTCCAAGTAGTTGAGGTTTTAATTTTATTTTTCTTTCCAGAGTATGTCCACTCATGATAATTAAAGTAGCTGAAACAATATTACTTCATTTATGTTAACCAATGGTATAAGTTGCCACTTAAATGAGCTTAGTAGTGCGTGTGCGGGCATGATTTACAAGGAGGCTACAATGCCTTGTAAAATCCATGCTATGTCTATATAAACATATATTAAGCATAACATGGGTAACTATTTTCATCAGAGATGTTTGCGCATGCGTCAGATACCGCGGTCTTCGCAGTCAACCTCTCATATATGTATCGAATAAAACTTCACATTTGTCTCTATTTTCTCAGCGGTTAATATCATCAGAAAGCATGATAAATATGCTTTCTTGAGGTACTAATACTGTAAATCAAACAATATTTTTCTTGCTCCTTTTGTTTCAATATTTAACACCTCTGTTACATATTAAGGCATGGGACCGATTGCAAAATCGCACTTTTCCCCGTTTAATCCCAAATAAAAAGCACTTTGCACTTAAGTTTACTTGCTATGGAATACAGATATTTAGAAATTAATGGTCGCCGCAGCAGATAAATTGCTTCCTTTTAACTTTGATAGCTGTAAAATGTGCCGATTCGTCGATGAGAATCGTATTTCTCCAGAGTTATGTGGGGCAGCTCGCCAAGTGTTATGTATAAAACGTCTTAAATCGCCGGTGACTTTTAATCCGTTCCGTACAACAGAGGGTGTTTACCGTTTGAGGCGCTTTATACCCGAAAACCTAAAGGAAATTTTCAGCTTCATCAAGTTCAATACACAGAGGACGTACTATACAAAATGGTACCAGTCTTGTAAAACACTCATGTCACAAGTTTTACAAAAACGGTCTTCACTTTCTAGTTTCTTCTTCTCGAGTCCATGACATTATCCCCCAACGACAGTTTCCCCAGCGACATTTTCCCCACCGATATTTTCCCCTACGACAGTTTCCCCACACGACATTTTCCCCAGGCGACATTTTCCCCACCCTAATATTACGTGCTGTAATAATTACGATCTGCCGACAATCGCAGTCGCGGTCAATTCCCCACCTTGATTTTTTTAAGTTTGCACTTAAAGTTATTTATTCGGATCGTAACTTAAGAATATTATATGCCAATGAATGAAAAGTGATCAAAAATTCCCGCTGCATAAAAGCGGCAAAAATTTGATATTATTATATGATCACTTCATCATCGACACTGCCGATATTTTCCGATAGATTACTAGATATTCGAATTTGAATTGAAAATATTTAATTCATAACGATTTAGACAGAACTGAACTTTAAATTAAAAATCTTTAATTCATAACGATTTAGACAAAACTGAACTTTCAAACAATACATTATAACAACAAAAATCTACTCAAAAGTATTGATTATTCAATTGCCGGAAATTGACGAAATAAAACGATAGTTCATTGGAATTCAAATTTGATGCGGTCGGTAGGCCGACATAAGACCGTGACAAGAAATAAATAACAGCCAGAAAACTAATCGTAATTATTATTACAGCACGT